>JAWQRN010000368.1:0-30700 GCA_033557685.1 Sperchopsis tessellata
ATATATATATATATATATATATATATATATATATATATGTATATATATATATATATATATATATATATGATTCAACATAACTGATAACAGTTTTTATTACGAGGGTTACCTTTTCAATGTTTACAAAAACTAGGAAAGAAAAAAAACTTTAGATTAAACTGTTTTATTGTTTTTTAAAATATTCGCGTTTAAGTTACTACACTTTTGCATGCGTTCAAACCAATTCTCGAAACTTTCTTTCCCGTCTGAAGTTGGTATCTCAAAAATATGGTTTTTGAAGGCTACAGCTTCTTGAGGTGATGAAAATCGCTGTCCATGCATTCGTTTGTTTGCCATTGAGGTACAAAAAAGTCGATAAATCAGGTGATATAGGCAATGAGACATTAATTCGATGTTTTTCTCCTTCAAATAATCAATTGCATGACGTAGTGTGTGAAAGCTGGCGTTGTCATAATGAAGAATGATGCGACGTTTTCGGTTGTTTTTCCTGATTTCGTCGATCATTTCTTGGAAGTGCTTCGTGAACGAACAACATTTGTGGGATTTGGTTTATCTTGGAACGCCTAATTACTGGGCCGTTGCTTAGTTTCCGGTTAATAAGAATATATCCAAGTTTCTTCACCTATTACGATGTTGTATATGGATTTTGCAGTTCCTCGGTCGAATTTTTTGAGCATTTCCTTACACTAATTAAAACTAGCCTTTTTTGAGCTTTGGTCAAATAATGCGGAATCCATCGGGAACAGATCTTTTTCACAGCTAAATGTTCATGCAAAATCGAATGTACTGCAGTCTTCGATATGCGTAAGCATGCCTCTATATCACTGTAAGTCACATGCCGATTTTCTTCAATCATGTTGCGCACAGCATCGATGTTTTTTGGTATAAAAACCAATTTTGGTCGACCTTCAAGATATTCATCACTGACAGGCGCGCGACCATGACGAAATTCTGCAAACCAATTGTAAACAGTCTTTTCTGAAGGTGCTTCACTACCAAAAGTTCAACGAAGCGATTCAATGCATTGTTGTTGAGTTAGACCTTTACTAAAATCGTAAACAATCATCCAACGAAAACCTTCACGTGAAATTTCCATTTTTACACAAAATTGCTTATTTTAAACGATCACTGTAACCAAACTACTCGGTCAGTTTCAAAGCTGCCACTGTTTTCACAATAACAAACATCAAATTTTACGAAAATAGTAATAACACATCTCAATAGCCCCACCAAGTGGTCCTTTGTAAGCACTTAAAAGGTATCCCTCGTATAAGAGGTAAACACAAATAAAATGGTTTCTTTAATTTTAAATATACAGATTAAAACTTCTAAATATCCTATTTAAAACTGTAGAAGCAGAAACCATCAACCAATTAGTTTCTAAACTAAAAAGACTTTATAGTTTAAATCTTTTTTTTTAATATAGCAATACAATTTGGAGTAATTTGTTGTACTAATGCCATCACCTTAAAATATACAAAATTAACTAAACCAGCAAAGCATAATAACTTCCTTTGTTGAAAAATTTGCACATGTAGCACGACCGTCGTACAAATTACCTACAAAGCATTCCAATGAGTCATGGGGACTGTTTAAAATTTTAATTGCAATGACGATAGTAAAATTCTGCTTTACTCACGTTCTCGTGTTTGAAAAAACACAGCATCTTCAATTCTCTGAACACCCTTTTCGATGATACTAAGGACTGGAACACATTCGGTAACTTTTTTAGTGCGACCCGCCTACCGTCTCGTGGGTCTGTGACTGCCCTGAAACACAAAGAATACAATCATTAATACAAATGAATCATAATAGAAATTAAAAAAATAAAATATTTAAACAAATAAATTCACATTTGTAAAATAATAAGTGCGTAAAATAAAATATCTAACGGGGATCTACTGTATCTGTTCGCGTAATTTGCGCCCCTATTTATTTTACGCACCCTTATTTCTAAAGAATGTTATGGATATCATTTTTTACTCCGCATCTAGTTTTCTACTTGCGTACAAAATATGGTCAACTTATTTTATACCTAAAACTCGCAATTTTTTGATAAAAGAGTGAGCATGGTAATTTCGGACTTTTTCAAAGTTACAGAAGCAATAAGCCTGGTCTAACGCAACCGGCCATGGAATGTTTGTCGGACTGTTTTTCTTTATTTACAGAGTAAATAGTTTTGTTGGTTTTCAAAAATTCTAGGGTGCAGATGTGTTAAAATTTTTAAGATACAATTTCAAGATCAGAAACAAAAACAATTGTTATACAGCGTCGAACAAATTAAAAGTGACAAGTTTCGCGAAACAGTTCGGGAACTGTGTAGCAGTAAGATAATTTGGAATTCTGGAATCCAACGTGCGTTGTGGTGGAAACAAACAGAGATGCAAAATGCGAGTGTAAGGCATTTCGTTACCCAAAAAATGGACAATATCCCGCACTAGAAGATGAACTTCTTCTAAGTTATTTTGAACACATGATATGTTACAACTTTGTGCATATGATATCGCAAAGTCTCACAACATAGCACAAAATCATTTCAAGGCTAGACAAGGGTGTCTACGGCGATTCATGAAAAGAAAAGGTATTGCACTACGTAGAATAATGACATTGTGCCAAAATTTACCGCAAGAGTTTACAGACAAAATGGTTGATTTCCATAGACATGTGAATAGAATGAGAGAAGAAAATTTGATAGTGTTTTCTCAAATTGGTAATGCCGATCCAACCCCTATGTTTTTGATATAGCTAGAAACACTTCTATTGAAAAGCAGAGCATGCGATCGGTGAAATTAAAAACCTCAGGAGCTTAAAAAAAAGATGCACCGTCATGTTAGCGGTGACTGCAGATGGAGGTAAATTACCACCATACGTAATTTTTAAAAGGAAGACTCTTCCAAAGGAAATATTTCCACCTGGTATCCAAGAGATTGTATAAGAAAAGGGGTAGATGGACTAAGATTTAAGGAAGGATTGGTTTCAGGTGTGGGGAAGAAGACCTGGTGCTTTAGCTTCCAGGGTCATCTTCACAAAAATGTGAAAAGGTCACTTCAAACAGGGGGAACTGATATGGCTGTAATTCTTGGAGGTTTAACCGCGATTCTGAAATTCGCTTCAAGGAATCGCTTAGAAATTTATACGGTGCATGGATGGCTGAAAGCAATCACACATACACGAAGGATGGAAAAATCGAGCGGTCATCCCTCGAAACCATGTGCTCATTGATCTTGCGATTGTATATCATGTGAAGTGATGGTCAAAAGTTTAAAATAGGCCGGCATCTCTAATGTTTTAGATTCTACAGAGGATGACATGATTTGGGAGGAACATGAAGACCAAGTTATCGATTGATTAATATACCTACTAATATTATCGTTTCAATATAAAAATTTGATGTTTTATGTATTTCATGGTGATTTGTGGTTCAAGATTATTTTATAATAATATTATATATAATATTATTAAAATCACAATAAAATTTTGATAAAACGAATCTACTTTATTCTCAATCATACTAGATATAGAATTTTTTTCAAAACCTCCACTAAAAAAATAATTATAACAACATATAAAATCATTTATCAGGATAACATTCATGAAGCCCTCAAAGAAGTAGTGTTGAATTTAATGTAATAGACTTCCACGGTTATTATCTGTATGAATGTTGTTTCTGGGTGGAAACCATGTAGAGGCTCTGACAAGTGCCGACGTTTCATCCACTGATGCCAGGGACATTTTCAAGGCGAATGATGTTAATTATTTACTGCACTTAATGTATTGTGTTGAATGTATCTTTTAGAATTTTGATTTTGAAGTTTGTTGCTTTGTATTGATATATGTTTTAATACAAATTCTAAAATCTACATTCATGTGCGGTCGAGAAACCACCAAACTATAATTAGTGTTGAACTTTTTTGGTGTTTCAGTCATTTATAAAACCATATATATATATATATATATATATGATTAATTTTTAGCAGGTTACTTTTCATAATATATATTTTTGTTGAAAAAATGTAGCGAATTCTTCAGCTATGTGACTCAAATCTGCAAACGTTTCAGTGGCAGAGTACCATCAGGGCCCTCTTATATGGTCAGATAAAAACCACAAAGTTAAAGGGTGGTACAATAAAGAGATTCGGGCCAAACAAGATCAAGAGGTAATTGAGAGGAAACTAGAATGATTACAAATGAAACTTAAGAGAGAGAAACCAGAAAACCTTAAAACGGGAAGTAGAACCCAAAAATTCATTGTGGGGAAAAGAAGGTAAACCTGTAGAAGAACATAAAGGAAATAGAGGCATGGAAACAAACACTACCCCGTGAATCATACTCGAGAGGAAAGACCTGAAGCTGGTTTCAATACTTGCTGTACAGATAAACCCCGTGATGAAGAGCGACGAGAAGAAAAGAAACCTGACAATGGAAACCATCTCGTACGTCTTGATGATAGTGCTCGACGTGAGAGGGGCGGAGGCCTCATCGTATGTTTATATACCCCTTATTCTAGTCTAGAATTTTGAAAAAAATTAATTTTTTTCGTATTTTCAAAGTTTAGATTTTCAAAAATATATCCTATAAAGGATTTTTCAAAATTCCAATTATTTACGGAGTTATAGCTATTTTAGTGACGCGGCAACTAGACCGATCCTGCCGGAACAAATCGAACAATAGACAGTAGACATTCCCCAACTACCTGAGGTTGAATTATCTCATAGAAGTTCCATTATACTCCATGTATACTTAGAAATAGATTAACTGAACGTCGTTGTAACGTATTTTGTTGAAATTTTTCCATATTTAGTGTTCAAATCAGCTCAGTTTAGTTTCAATTTTCAAGCAACGTAGACGTATGTACTCTGTGCACAGTTCAAAAATAAAACATTTTGAGCGTTATTTTTAATTTTTGAGTGTAAAATGGATAAAAAAATAATGAAAGAGGAAGATCAGGAATCGCCGATTAACGAAATGTAAGTATAACGCACCATTATATGACTTAAACTGCCTGAACCTTTGCTCATATCTTAAAACACGTTTTCCTCGAAACTACTTTTTTCAACACGGTTGACATGATATCTCAAGTTCTAATGATTTACTTGAAATTTGGTATGAACCTTCTCTATATATCCTTGTATCGCCCCTATAATTGATGTCAAAATTGTGTTTTTTACTATTTTTAAATAGATATTAACTGTGAAAAAAAGGCTTTTTTTAAACAGTCGCCATTTTGCGAAAAAAAAAATTCTGACATAACAACTAATTTATTTAATATATTTGCCACAACCATTGCAGCAAAATTTGTCGATTCGCTCCCTAAAATTAACAATCCAACGAGCTTTTTTCAGTATTTAACCCATAAGTGCAAACACAGTATGTTTTTGAGACCTGTCCCAGAACATGATGTGCTTGACGTACTTCAAAAAAATCAAAGGTAAATATGCATTGGACGCCTATGGCTTCACCACTGAACTCATTAAAACAATATTAATTATTTAGTTGTGCCATTAACAAAAATAATGAATCTGTGTTTTAAAGGGAGTGTTTCCGAATAAATTAAAAAACAACAAAAGTTGTTCTTATATTCAGTGGAAATCCGGACGATTTAAAAACTATAGACCTCTATCGATTTGGCAGGCCTTATCAAAGGTTTTTGAGAGACTGGTGGTTCTAGGTTGATGTATCATTTGAAAAAAAAACATGAATCTTGACACCTGACCAGTTAGGGTTTGGGAGGGTCGTTCCAGGTCGGGCACCGTTCTGCGGACGATCAATTTTTTCCGTGAATCTCTGGAAGGGGGTGGTGTATCGGCTGCTGCTTTGGAAGATCTCCGCAAAGCTTTGGGCTGCGAGTCACATAACATCTAGTTGGAAAAAATGGAAACTGCTATGTGCGTGAGTTAGCTTCTGATCTGTTCAGGAGTTACTTGTATTCGAGGACCTAGTTTGTGGAGTTTGGCTTGTATGTAAGTGTACGGTTTGATATTGTCAGGGGAGTCCGCAGGGGAATGTACTTGGTCCATTGCTCATCTTGATATATATCAATGACCAGCCCGATTAATTTCCAGCGGAAATTGTGCTGTTTGCCAATGACACTACATCAATACATTTGTGCTTCATACATACAAACGTGTCAACTTTTACTATCAGATAGTTTGGAAGTAGTAAATACATGGTTCAATTGCAATAACTTAAATCTCAAATCTGATAAGACGGCACTTGTCGAGTTTGGTAACAAGACGGTAATATCATATGACTCCGCAAAGTTTCTGGGTGTAATCATTGACTCTAGGCTGACATGGACCAACCATGTGATACAGTTGGAAGTTATATTGTCGAGGGCCATTTATGCTGTTCGATGGGTGGCTGATATTATTGGCTACGATTCGGCTAGGATTTCGTACCATGCCTGTTTTCATAGTGCGATGGTGCACGGTATAACGGCTTGGGGCACAATGATTGATAGAATTTTCTTGATACAAAAACTCGCCATTAGATCAATTAATAAACTTAGATCTTGTGAGAGAATTTTTCATTCAGCTGGGTATCATGGCGGTGCCCTCCGCAATTAACTGTCATACTTTGATTGGTGTCAGGTAAAACTTGCATTTATATCGAAGTTTGGCGCCAGAAATTTGGATAAGCTGCCTACTCATATACAGCAATTAAATCCACGCGCATTTAAAAAAGCCATTAAAAGGAATGTGATACTGAACTGTTACTACGACACAGATAGTTTTAAATTTTAGATACCTTCCCTGAACGTATGTAGTTGCCGCGGTCGCTTCACTTGCCTATCGCTGTGCTCACTTAAAATCGTCTTCATTATCCTATTTTTAATATCCCACATGTGTTTTTGTTTTTTGTGCTTATATGCCTATAGTTCTTATTGCTTCTGAATTGCAAATTTGTCTGATTTGATGTTTTGTGTTATTATATCTGCATGTTTTTTTTGTATTTTGTGCAATTTTGTTTTTAGTGTGCTGACACTCTAGGCACAGGTTTTCCATATACTATTGCAATAAAAATTATGTACTTAGAACTAATAAATTTTGCTGTTTGATTAATTTTCATGCATTTTCAAGTAAAATTTGACACTTCAAGTATGTGAAACTGATTTAAAGGGTTTTCAGTGTCAAAAAAGATAAATATATCAAAAATATCTTCGGCATTCAATTTTGGTGGTATTTTCGTGAACTAGCACGAGATTTATATCACTTTATAGTTGTGTAAATGGCATTACTTTACGTGGAGCCCTGTGACCGAACATGATATATTTAAAGACATAAATACTCTAGACAACGAAAAAATTATTTCCAAATTCTAATCACATAAAACGAAACAGGTAATCGGCGATACTGATGGTAATCGAAACACGCAAAATCAAAATTCATCGAAAAAATTAAAATATCTGCAGATATTAACATATAATTCTGTAGAACACAAGTATAATAAAATCGCGAGTCATATTAAGTTTTTTTCTTATCTAAAGCGATTATTCATAAAAACGAGAATGGTAAGCCAAAGGAAAATTACATGCTGCAGGTCTCATTCGGTGGTTTATTCTGAAGGTGACTTAGTGAATTAGCTTAAATATTCAACCATGAATACCACAGCCACCACCTCATTAAACCTGCGTAATGAGTATTTCTCGTTGATTAAATTATTTCCTATCAGACCAATCGATATATTGCATAAACGATATTTAATATTTCAGAGCAAAGGTATAGTTCCCGTAATTTCCTTTAGAAACTTATTTTAACTAGTTTAACATCATTTCAATTTAATTTAAAGCATTTATGTAAGTTGCATATTATTAAAACTAATAATAATAAACTTCTGCAACCCATTACCCATGAACATACCCAATTTTAGGACGCTTCGTCATGTGAATAATTTCCATACAAGATCTTTTCATAGACTTTAATTTGTGTCTTTTACATTTTCAAACTTCATGTCCCTTTCTTGCGACAGTAACGCTATCTATCAAGAGTTGTACTTTTTAGAAATGATAGTGAAGAAGTTCTTTATGGTCGCTGAAATCGCTGCCATGTTTGCTGACGGTGAGGTTTTTACTGATTTCGAGAAAAATTATATTGATGACGTCAATGTTGCCATTATACCACCAAAATGGGTCGAATTAACGGATTTGGAAGATTAGATGTTTGCGAATTGACTGAAACTGACCTGAGAAATGGCCGAGATGTTGCAGGAACTTTGGAATTATTTATACCCGTCAATTAAAACGAGGATGATTCAGGACCATCGACATCGTCAAACATATATAAGAGTAACAAGAAACAAAAATTGAACGAATCCTTGCCAAGTAATACCGCAGCAGTGAAAAGCAAAGTCAAAAATCAAAGTAGAAAGTTAATGTCATAAAATGGGAGAGTGTGTATCCAATATAAAGAAGGTCAAATTCTGCATTTAAAGGTTAATCTGCAAACGTCCATAAAATACTGAGGCAAAATTCAGGTGTGTGTTATCAGAAGATATACTTCAGCTTATTTTAGAGATAGTCTGCCCATTGCATGGTCCATTGTGCGTATGTCCTCCATGTGACAAGTATATAGCTGTAGCCACATATCCTGCCCAACTCATTTCCAGTTGTGCGATTCCAGCACCCACGTCATATTGCTTAGACTTTGGATGGACCCTATGTTCTTCCAAGGACAACCTCAAGCATCTTATGTTACCCAGTTTGGTGAGTAGTTCATAATTTATTATTAATTTCTTTAACGAAATAAAGATTGTGCTGTGTGAATCTGTGGTCCCATATAGCACTCAAAGTTTGAGCTATAAACACGAAAATTTGCATATAATCTTTTAGATAAAATTTATTAAGTGGAAGAAATACTTTTAAGGCAACGCAAATGGAAGGGAACATACGTTTGATATTAAGGTTATAACTTTAACCGTTAGATTGAATGTCATTATCAACTGTTTTTCCAACTTAACAAAATTGCTTTCGTTTATTATACCGGGTGTCACTTTATATTCCGGCACATATGAAATCACATGTAAATTTGAAAGTACCTCATATCTGAGCCTCGAGAGAAAAATATCACCGCATTTTGTGATATAATAATTGGGAAAGGCAATTAAGTCCTACATTTTGATAAATTAATTCATTGTAATCGTTTAATTAGAGGAAAATTAGAAAAAAATACTTTCTGTTAATAATATCTAATTCAAGTAACTAACTATGGTTATCTTTTGTTCATACACGCGTGGCGCAACGGTTAAAGTTCTAGGCATAATGCCTGATAGTATAAAAGGGTTGTAAGTTCGAATCTGGCGGGAAACAATACTTTGTTTCTGCGGTGATTACATTAAAATAGCCGATGTGTATTTTATCTGAATATTTATAATTGTAAATTAATTTTATAAGAAAATAATTAGAACGAAGCAATAAATAATAAATTATTCAATTAATAACAAGCGTTAAAAATAAAATCAATTCGCAATCTAACAAGAAAAAAATATTAACGTTCAGTATATAGCAGGTTCAAAGTATCAGTTTACTAATTTTGTAGCATAGGATATGAAAATATCGGGTTATAAATACAATGGAACGGTTTTTCATCGAATGACACATCAGCAGCCAGAAGGGGCAAATATCATAAGAATGTACTACCGCCATTTAATTCACATTCACATAAGTTTTCTCTTACGACATGTGATATTGTGCGCCGTGGATTTACTTTAATTATATAATATATAAAATAAAAATAAAAAGCAGTAATATAAATAATTTATTATAAAAAATACATTTAACAATAATAAACAACTATTCTTTATCAAAAGAATATGATCTGGATGAAATTAATAATGAACACACATTTAGCAGTGAAATACAAAAAATAAGAAAGGTCCTTATACTAAAGTAAATATTCAAATAGATTCCCATTTTCGGGCTAAGCAGAATCCTAATCTATTATAAAAAGAATTTATAGTATTAGTCTACGTTGTTCCAGCTATATTCCTGCATTCTTTCCGTATATAATTGTTTAAGACATTTAAATTATCGTGTCTTTTTATATGAATTTTAGTTTTTAGGAAACTCTACAAAAAATCATTTTGAGAAACATCTGGAGATTTTAGCGGCCAATTAATCTCTCCGCCCCTCTCAATCCATCGGCCTGGAAACACCTGGTTGAGATATTTTTGACTTCAGCACCAGAATGTGCTAGGCAGTCACCTTGTTGGTACCACACTCCTTCAATATCCGTTACTTCTCTAATTTTAATAATAATTTCACGTACTTTTGGTTGATAAGATTTCCTTCGATGAAAATAGGTTCTATTATTTCGTCTTCCAATATTCCCGCCCATACATTTACCCTTTCTGCGCATGAGTAGCACGTTGTCTCTCTCTCTCTCTCAGCAGCAAATATGTTAGTAACATATTTAAAACACTTTAAGCATTTCTAATTTTTTCTGAAACATTTTACAATTTGGCAAAAATTGCATGTAATTAAGTAAAACTGACACTGGCACAAAACAAAATAGCTTTCTCTTATATCCGTAAAAAAATATGACATCGTTGATGAAAATTTGAAATACGTCAAAATATTGCATTATTGATGGATGTTTAAATATTTTACTGTTGATAAATGTTTTATTAACAAAAGTAATTTACTTACTGGTTTATAAAAGTAATTTAAAATAATAAATATTCAGATAAAATACTTACTGACTACTTCAATGTAATCTCCGCAAAAAAAAAGTATTGGGGTTCCCGCCAGATTCGAACCTACTACCCTGCCATATGATCCGTGCTATGCCTACTACGTTTCGCACTGCACCACACGTACATAAACAAAACATAACCATGTGTTATTTTAATATCTGATAAATTCAAATATCAAGCAAACCGGCCAAGTCAATATATTAATACAGAAATTAACTACGCTTGGCCGGTTTGCTTGATATTTGAATTTAGCAAATATTAAAATAACACGTTTATGTACGGCCAAGGAAGCAACACATTGTTAAAACATAACCATAATTATGTACTTGAATTAGATGTTATTAATAGAGAGCATTTTCCAATTTTTATTTCATTAAATGATTAAAATGTGTTAATTTATCAAAATGTAGTATTTAAAAGCCGTTCCCAAATATTATGCAATAAAATGCGTTGGTTTTTATCACTGGGGCGCAAATATAAGGTACTTCCAGATTTATATCGAATTTCATATGTCCCAGAATGTAAGGTGACACCCAGTATATATTTTTCAAATAATGTGCAAGTAGCACATTAGAGAACCCCTACAATATATACGTCTGTTTTATACTAAATTTGGCAATTATTTTTTTTTTGTACCGCGCTCGTGTGCCACACCTCATTTTTTATGTGAGAATTCGGCTCGCTACAGCATAACTAAGTTCAAAAAGGATGCTCTCAATAAAGTGCCCGAACTTTAACCGCAAAAGGGTTTCCATTTCGAATACATTTCTCACTTTACTGTGTGCCGACCACACCAGTCTCGTTTTTAAGTATGCTTCTACTTCCTTATGTTACCAATCTACCTTTGTATACAGAACATTTAAGATTGTATATTCATTAAAGTTGTACAAACCAACTTTTCTAATGATCAAGTCTCAATAATATTTAGGAACAATTTCGTCGAACCCATATCTGATCCTAATTATATTCTATCCGTAAGTTCAAGCATAATAGAAAACCAAGTGATTTGTTGCAATTTAATATTAATGTGGTGTAATGCTAGGTTTTAATTGTTCAAATCAGTTATTACTAATTCAGATGGTATTTGCGTTCAAGTATTAACTTTTCAAATATAGCAAGTTAAGTCATGAAGATTTATGAATGGAGAAGTAGTACACGCAATTAACGCTTTCAATGTCCGAGTTTATATTAATTTTAAACGGTGTAGTTGCAAATGTGCTTTGTTCTGTAAAATTCAATAGGTAGGCAGTAAAAGTTATCTAGTTGTACGTAGGTGGAACAACCGCTAGTAAAATAAGCATCGGACTGGAAAAATATAAATCAGCCCCACGTTTCATTTCGTTGACGTGATTCTGCCGGGAAAATTCTTTATTACTCTTGTTCTACTTGAATTTGTAGGCGTACCATTTAAAATTAACTTTCCGAACTAATATGTGGTGTTTCTTATTTAGCTTAGTTATATTCCGGTTCTTCCAACATGCCCAAATTAACGCTCAAGATATGTTCCCAGAAGACGCGGTATAAGCGCAAAACGAAACAACGTAACACGGTAAATAGGGATAGGGGAAAACGTGATCAAGAATAAACAAGTTTTACCTTAATTTTCAGTTATTTTCATATTAACCCTTGTCTGTGGTTGAATTAACGACCACATTTGTAAGTTGTCAATATGAGCGGCAACTTCGATAGATTACCGGTCCGATATTCAATCGATTCTTTAGTCTAACGTTATGTGGTTGGATTACAGCTCACATTTCAAGTTTGTGTAATGCTTTAAAAGTTTCTAATATTTTCTACTAATAAGATATAAGCACCCAAAATGTACATAACCTAAAATTGTCTATTATCTTATAGTTTCACACAAAGAAAAAAGAAATGGATTAATATTCTTATGAAGTGTCGAATGAGCAAGCTGTGGATTCTGAATTAGAAGGTAATAGCGATGCAGATGATGTTCAGGTTCAAAGAAAACCATCAATGGATCGATCGTCTACTAGCCGACAAGAAAATTTTGATTCAGACGACAGTGTTACTGTGCAAAAGCTGGCAAGAGAACTTATTGTGCTGAAACTAGTTTGGATGATTCAGAATATTCAGAAATTGAGGATGAGAATGAAGAGAATGTTAGTAAAAAGAGAAAGTATACAAACATTTCACATAAATGTGATGACTCTCATTATGAAAGGCATCAAATTAGGAAAATCCTAAAACATTTAAGTAATTTGTTTTTCACGAGGCCCAAAAATATAATTTAGATTGACCTGCTCATATTTTCAATTATTTTTTTGATGATGATATCAAAAAACATACTGTATCGGAATCAAATAAATTTGCAAGTGATAAAGGTGAAACATTAGACCTTACATTGGAAGAGCTAGATGCTTTCTTTGTCATACTCATCATAACAGGTTTTCATGTGTTACCTAGTATGAGAATGTACTGTGACCCGAACTTGTACGTTTAGAGGGTAGCAAATGTTATTTCGTTGAAGAAGTACCTTAATATTCTCAGATATCTCTCTATATAAGCAAATGCCATAGAAAAAACAAGCAGACTTCGATAAGCTATATAAAATAAGGACGCTTCTTACACATTTCAATCAGCGATTTAAATCTGCTATCAACCCTAGTAGGCGCCTGGAAATTGATAAAATTCTGGTCGGTTTCAAAAGTAGATCATCTTTGAAGCAATACATGCCTATGGAACCGACTAAACGAAGATTTGGGGGTTCTCATGTAGTCAAACTAGTTGTTTGCTCCATTTATCCGTATACAAAGGTAAAACTACTATTGAAGAGGATAGCATATTAGGAGAAAGAACCGTTCTGGAATTGTGGAAACAATTTAAAGGTCATGGATGCTGTTTATTTTTTGACATTTTTCTTTGCTGGCGGCACACTTCGTAAAAACTGAAAACATTACCCAAAAGTGGTTGCAAGTTATAACCTCCAAAGGGCGTTTGTGCTGCAGAAGGTGGCAGTTAGAGATATGGTTCAAGTACTATTGAACGTGAACAGACCTCATGTCTGAGGAAACAAAAGTAAAATTTGTTTGCCGGAATACATAATATAGTAATTGTCTTAGGAATATATACGTTTACACTTATTTTTAAGAATATTCATGATCAAGTCAATTTAGAAGGATGAAGATACTTTTTGATTGTAAAGACAATTTTATAAGCAAACAATATAGAGAAAATTTTCAAGTTTAAATGATATATAATTATTAAATACAATGGGTCATTAAAGTGCTCAATTTATTGTAAACCAATATAAAGACTTAATTTATTGTTGCTAAACGAAGTTAATTTAAAAAAGTTTATTTTATTAATAATTGATATAATTGTAAAAATGCAGATTCTGGTGTTCCCCAATTAATACCTCGTGAAAACGAGTTATTCTCCCTTGTAACCATAAAATATTATGTTCTAAGTTAACAGTGTTTTAATGCATGCCGTAATAATCTTGTAAAAATTAAACCATAACAAAATAAATCTTTAGTTGAAGAAAATTGCTACAACAGTTACACTTGCAGTTTCAACTCTACATTCAATTGTCAATAAACCCAGAAAGTGTAAGACACGAAAGCTTCTTATTGCAAAATATCCGCGAAAATCTATATATATATATATATATATACATATATTGGTCTTTGTAGTAACCAGATTTTAAAATAAAACCAAGACCCTAAGGACACGGCTATGGTGACACGGGTAAGGTTGCTTTATACTGTTCTAAAACAACTGTTTTCGCCACCTCAATCTCCCTGATTTGAATCTCATAGAGCATGTGTGGGATTATTTAGATAGAAAATTAGAAAGCACGTGATCACAAGTAAAGAAACACTGAAAATGCAATAATGGAGGTATGGGATAATCTACCACCAAATTATAATGATTCACTTGTTCACTGCATTCCAAAAAGATTAGATGCAGTTATGAAGCAGAGGCAATCCAACGAAATATTAAAACCAAGTATTAAACCTATTTTTATATTAAATTTCACATTGTTTGATTACTTTTTTGATATAAGATTCTGTTTAATTTTCATTACCGTTGTAATTTATGCATAATTGTATTTATACTACATAATTAATATTGATAAACTATATAATTTAGTCCCATAAATATAAATTTGAAACATTTAAATACAAAAATGCGATATCTTAAATGTTAAATATGTTAGCCTAGAAAATGATTGGAGGTAATGTCAAGCCTCCAATAATTTAATTAGTAAATAATTGTTAATGTATTATAACAATGCGAATCTTACTATTCCATAACCTTCCGTCGAAAGCAATGACACTGGAATTGCAAAACGTCAATGCTAAATATTCGCAATGTGCCATTTACCGAGTGCGTTGCCCAATATCAAACAAGGATATTCACGAATTGTGCAAAGATAAGCCTATTACGTATATTCCCCTATATAATTAACGGGTATACGCCTTTCATAAATAATACGTTGTGTCAACGCATGAAAAACGATTCTACAATGTACACCTACAACACGTTCCTTGCCTGGCTGTTCAAAACACAAACGACTAACAAGAAAAAAACATTACTTGGGCACAAAAGAGGTGGACATGAGGGACGAGAGCCCCACTATGGGCTAGAGCTAGATAGATAACGTGCCGGAAACCGCGTACGAGCGATGTGAAGTTCGTTGGTAGTTGGTATATAGTAGTTAAAAATTCAATGTGGCTCGAAAACCACAGAACAAAGAAGCGCTCAGAACATTCGGACCTTGAACCTACCTCGCTTCGTCCCACCTTGGATATGCAACCAAGTTCAACATCCTTAGTTGGGTTGATTATCTTTCATAACCTAAAAATAAGCCGCACTTGTTTCTGTATACTCTTAAGAGCAACTCGATTAATTTTTGGACTATTTATAAAATATGCTACTACTTGCCGAGGGTGTTATACATGCCGCTTATTTGTGTAAACAGCAACTGACCACCGGTATATTTGGCCCCGCTAGGTTATTGTATTGTAGCCCAGTCACACACTTCTGGTTGCTTAGACATATATACTCATACATATATGTACACATGCGTGTACAGTCTGATAGATAATTAGCAAGAAGTCTGAACTATTTTGAGCACATCCATATTGTGCGACTGGTATACAGGGTTGCCACCTTCATTTTGGTCTTGACCCGGAGATATTTTGCAACAAAACACTGTTGTTTTAGCATATTTTCTTACAAAATCACAAGTTAATATGAAATATTAACATAAAATAAACAATATAGATATATGTGTAGAATCTTGGCCTATCAGGAATTAGGTATTCTTTAGATATGAAAGCCTTTATAGCAAAATTATTTATTTTCTTCTTTGTTTCTTTTAACTTAATTGGTATTATATTTGCTACATTTACCATTAAATAGGAAATATCATTTGT
Organism: Sperchopsis tessellata; assembly: GCA_033557685.1. Classification (NCBI taxonomy): domain Eukaryota; kingdom Metazoa; phylum Arthropoda; class Insecta; order Coleoptera; family Hydrophilidae; genus Sperchopsis; species Sperchopsis tessellata. The sequence continues at coordinate 16,095 of JAWQRN010000368.1, forward strand.
TCTTAAGCTAGGCGATTTTAGAGTTCAGACTGAAATATTGCTGGATTTATTTTATGTGACAATTCCATATTGTAGCTGGATGTTATGTCAAATATTGTTCACATTGTTTCCCGTTTCTATTTCTTGTGGTATACGTTAGTTGGGTCATTTCTGGGTTGTATTGTGACTTACTTATTCTAAATGTGGTACACTTTCCTTCATCCTAGTGTGTTTAAATAGAAAATTGAATATATTTGGAATGTGAAGACCTTAAAACTATTTATTTTTTGTAGACATTTTAAAGAGTTATTGTCTTCTTATTTGATGGTCCCATCCAGCATTGCTCATCTTTCCATCGTTCCACCCACTTTGTTCCTCTATGGAGTACTCTTTTTTTCTCCCTTGCGGACTCTAGTCTTTGATTATTTTTAACCATCTGGTATTATTTGCTCATGGTACGTCTTGTTACAAATAATAACAGGCACAGCCTGGATTATATGTAGATACTAGTGGTAAAAGAAATTCCAAAATATCTGATTTGACTAAACCCCTACAACAGCTCCATAGAGAACAAAAAAGTATAATCAACCCACGATGGCAGAAAATATAGTGTGTAAACACTTCCAAAAACCATAAAAAAGAGAATAAAGAAATATGTTCGAAGATACAAAAAGAGCATAGAAACTATAGGCAGGTGAAACAAAGACTTACGATTGGGAAAAAGCAAATATTAGCCCTCAAAAAACGGTGAGACAGTTAACGATAAAGAGGATATCCTTAGAGAGGTTTTAGCAAGAACTATATCAAGACGAAAGTACATATAAAAAATCATACGAGGAAGAAGTTCCATCAATATTGCCTTTAGAAGTCGCACATGCTTTGAAATCTATGAAGTATGGAAAAGCACCCGGAGAGGACGGCACTATACGATTGGCATACCAACAATAACTGGAGAAGAGATATATACAGTTTTGGCAAAATGGTATACATTATCTTGGGCATTGCAAAAACAATTAGAAGACTTAACTAAGATGTTTACCAAAATAATTAAGAATCACCTTACAGACCAGTTGGATTCATAACTTCCAAAAGAATAGGCAGGTTTTCGTAAAGGATATTGCATAATTGGCCTCATTCATCCAGTGCACGACTTAATATTCAGATAAGAGTATAATCTGCCACCATGATGTGCTTTCGTAAACTACGCGAAGGCATTTGACTCCATCAAAACAAGAATAGTGAGAAATGCTTTCGCCCAAACTGGAATTTCATCCGCCTATGTACGGATCATTCAAAAGATTTATGAAAAAGTTACATAAAGTGTTAAAATACACCACGCAAAGGAACCTTTTGATATTCAAATAGTGTTCTGAGAACAAGATTGGGCATATAAGTGAATGGAGAATATCTTAACCAGTTAAATTTGCAGGCTACCCCGACTAATGTGTACATCAAGGATATATTCATAGAAACCATAACATCTTACTATTGAGGAGAGCTCATAAAGATGGATGGAGACATTTTCTAGGAGATAGTGCGAAGAACAAAGCTTGCATGGAGTACAACCGACCATCTAAGCGACATATTTAAGTCGCAGATGAATTTGTGTTTGAAACGTCTACAGTTCCAGAATTTATAACTTTTCATTGTATTAGTAACCTTGAAAATCTTGTTGCTAAATATTTAAAATACGATGACGTTATGAAGACGGTTCTACAGATTGTGTGTAATGTGTATATCGAGGGTACACTCATAGAAACAGAAAAAAGACATAGCTTACGTTGTAAAATTAGAGATAATTTTCTAAAACCGTATAAAACCAAAGAGTAGCATAAAAAGTATATGCAAATTCATAAAAATAAGAAAGCATAAAAAAACATGAAGAGAATTTATTCATTTATTTATCTTCAAGTTATGAAGAGCATTAAAAAAAACAGTTAGCCATCCTTTGCTAGCGGAAAATTCCTTTTCTTACGATATTCAAAAGCAAACACCTACTCACTTGCAGAATTCGATATTAAACTTCACGAAAACAGAATGTACATGTGGGGACCACTGAAATACGCTTATTTCCATATGTACATATACAACGGGAAAACACTGAAAAAATCGCACCGCATAACTTTAAAACCGCATATAAAAAGATACGCATAAAAAAGACTCGACTATATTGTATTTTGGTCAGCTCATAACGATGGATGAAGACATTTCTTTAGAGATAGCTCGAAGAACAAAGCTTGCATTGAGTATAACTGGCAGTCTAAGCAAAATATTTAAGAATCAGATTATTTTGTATTAAAAACGCATGGTTTTCGATCAGAGTATCTTGCCTGTGCTGAGCTTCAAACAACGCAAAGGAGTATTGAGAGATTTGATGACTTTGAGAATTTGTTTTAGAAGGCACTGAACATAGATAAGAAGTAAGACTTAGGCCTGGAATAATGTTATAAGGATGGTGAAGATGCTGAAGTGGAATTGACATCTTGGAAGGCTACCAGATCGATCATCGACGGTTTAAAGAAGTAACCTTGGGGAAGTTGAGAGATAAAGTAATATTATCACGTGGATGAGAAGGATGCATAACCGTGGTAAGGGAAAAGCCTTCTTCCAGAAGTAGATTAATGATTATGATGATTATGATATCACTAACACAAATTATAAGTAATGTTTATTTTGTTGTCGTATATATAAAAATATTTCTAACTCAGTAACAGTAGCCTAACCTTGTTGCAAATATGAACTTTGCGTTTTGCAATGGCCTACGTTTTCAATACTATCCGGTCGGTTGTGTATTTTGCAAATTGTCGGCTTATGTGTGCAGAATTTTATTCCGAAGAGCCTTGCTTATGGCGCACGGGAGCCTCCAAGCGTGAAATGGTTTAACAACACTGTAGCTATGACCCACGTCTGTACACATGCGTTTCATTGGTTTATATATTACGAATGACAGGGTTACGAGTAGTGTGTTTGAAAATATTACAGTTGTTTTGGATCGTAAAGCGCTGGGCTTTCATAACAAAATACTTTGTATGACTGAAATGGGAAACGATCACGTCACTGAATAGGGTTGAGATATGTAAATGTCAAAGTGTAATCTAAACTTACGTACTCTGTATTAGTCTCTCAATGAACGCTTTGGAGTGAGGTTTACTAACGTAACTATGATTTATGTAACAATAGTAATGGTACTTACACCATGAAAATTGATAATTAGATACTATTATGTTATGATTGAAGAATGGTATCTGTCGTTAAGGAGATAACACCTTTTATGTGGGAGGGCATATGTGTATATGTATATATAAATGACAAGTTTTGGTTAATTAGATCCATTTACTTCTGTGTGTATACACTTTGTATTTAATGAATTTTATATTATAAAAATGCTGTTTCAAAAAGTGCTTATTATCATAAAGAAATTGGAAAAAAAGCCTATATTGCACATGCTAAATGGGGTGCTACTCCAATCATAAGAATCAAGTTCCTAGCAAACAAATATTTATTTGATATTTAAAAATAATACTCTTTTCAACAAAATCCATAAGATGACAACTGAAATCCTTACGTCACAGTTCTGAATTCACAAACCAATTCCTCCCTTAACAGAAACTTACATAAATATCAATTATCTCTGCAAGTTTAATAAAAATAATGAGGTAGACCCGGCTTTAGATTTAATAAAATTTGTCCAGTCTAACATACCAACTAATATTGTCAATTTGGAGGATTACTCCAAATGCACAGTACATATGCGAAATAGTTTGTTTAGTTTTTTTTATTAATGAGAAATATCCTGGTTTTATCTATATTTTCACTAGTGGTTCTGAAGCTGTAGATCGGATAGGATTAGTAGTACAACATGGCATCCATTCTCACTGCACAACTTGTTGCTATTTTAAAGGTACTGAAAACTATTTACGAAAGTAATGAGAAACAATATATTATACTTATTAAATGTAATAGACTTCCAAGGTTATTATCTGTATGAATGTTGTTCCCTGGTGGAACCGTGCAGAGGCTCTGATAAGTGCCGACGTTTCGTCCAACAAGGAACATTTTCTAGGCGAGTGATGCAACTTACATAAGACGTTCAGGAATCCATCCATCGCTATCATAAATACTCCTGAGGTGAAAGCTACTATTCGTTAAAAATTCTAAAAATTCGACGGACAAACTTGCCCGCATACTAAGAAAATATCATACCAAAACAGGATTCTTCAAAATACAAAAGATGTCATCTCGTTGCAACGTGAAGGGGTTTATCAGATCCCTTATTCCTGTAGTGAGGTAAACATTGAAGAAACTAAACGTACGATTGCTACTCGTTTTAAAGAGCACAAACGCTGTACTCATCTGGGTCATATTATTCAGGCAGCCGTGGCTGAACATCGTCATGAAACGAGTCACACCATTATGTTCCAAGATACTTAAGTGCAAGCTCGGGAGCTTTCTTCTTTTCCCAGAAAATTCCGAGAAGCCATTGAGGTTTATAATCGCCCCAACAATATCATCAATATCAGACGGTGGTTTTCAACTACCAATTGCTTGGAGAATCCCCCTGTCTCATTTCTCTCCTCCTGCACTCGGCAACAACCGCCCGAATTTAACAGCTCCGCGCTAGTGCACATCCCCCACACCAGTCCTTGTCTATATAAACATGATCCGGCCGAGTTTGGATGAGTGCAAAGAAATCATGAAAATGTCCCCGGCAACAGCGGACGAAACTATATTATAACGGACATCATTAAGGAAGTAATCACACTTTATAACAATAATACATTTTTGTTAGATCAGGGGACATAATGATAATGTTGATACACTAGCTAAAAAAGTTGCAATAAACTCATCTACCTCTTTCAGATTTGCATGTATAGACCAAAATTTAGAAATTCTCAACATCTTTCAATGTAACTACATATAAGAGTCGTTTCTATAAATATGTTTTGATTAGTCTCCGCAGAACAGCATGGTTCAAAAATACCGAATTTAGCAAGAGCACAAAACTGCACTTTTTCCGTCATCTAACTGCTCATGCAATCAATTTGTAGATATACAACACTATTTGTTTGCATATATTAATTTTTCACAAGAAAGATTAACACACTTGAATGATTTATATATAACGATTATGATTAAACCGTTTAATCATATCCCAGTAATTTTTTCTGTTAATAATATGATAATTATACACATTCCTTCACCTTATCAATTTAAACATTTAATTCTTTAGTCGGGTTCAACTTCAAAACTAACTATCTCTCTTTATGTTTTTCCCGTAGTCTGTTCCTGTGATTGTCTTTAAGCAAATATGCCACGACGGACTGCACTGGCGACCATTAGCCCTTTTAGTATCCTTGTACGTAAGTGATTTACAGTTTGGATTTTTGTTCGTCGAATTGCAATTTTATTGGGTGCATATTTTACAGAGATGTTGGATGTTTTCAAAATTACTTAAGAATTTTTTGACTCGTGTCACGGCCAATCAACTTAATGAAAAATATAAATAAATATGTACGTGCTTCTAAATGTAGTAGAATTAAGGACTACAACATTGGATAACGTTTGCAAAAACTTTTTGGATACATAAAATATAGCTACGGGGGCAAACAATTAAGATATTTTACGAAAACGAGGTCCAGCGCAGGCGGTTGACTTTTCGTAATACGGAAATTGTATGCCAGATATGTGTATTTTTTAAATAAAATTATATAAAATAATTTTAAATTCGTGAACTTTTGCGTACCGTTGTAGCTTGTATTGGACATAAAAAACTGCATTTTATGTATCTAGTGAATTAATTGCATGATTTAAAATGGCCCTTAAGTCAGCTGTATACGTTAAACTATTATTGTCTATTGTGGGAGTCACGTGGAGAGTGAAAGAACTTTCGGAGGCATTTGTCCAGCAATAGATGAACAGCAGATGATTATAATTATATAAATAATGCAAGTTGTTTAACCATTTGTATGTATTATTATTTTGTTAGGATTTTATGGTTAGAGGAAATAAATTTTTACTTAACATTTCGCTGTTCTTTTTTATATAAAATATTCATTTTAAAATTTACTCACTGCAGATATTTCTTTTTAAATTTGAATTCCAAATAACTGTAAAGTAATTCATTCATCCTCTTTGTATCAGGTGGAATAAAACAGCGTTCTAAATGTAACAGCTCTTTGATACTTTTAATTGATTTGAAATTAATAAAAAAAGTCAATTTCTTGGTTATATAGTACGGAAAAAACCTAATAGCGACTCTTAAATATTTCTGAATTTTAATATGTAATTCTCACTGACAGGAAGTTTGGCCACAGCTGATCGTCTTCCGAGAAGGAGAGAATATTCAAAAAGCCAACATCAATTGGAAAACAGGATGGAGTTGCCTTATCCCTGGCGTCGGTTATTAACAATAGCGGAAATTAAAATAGTAAGCTAGCTCGTACAGTAAATAAAGCCGTAAACCATTTTAGTTTTATTCAGTCGTGTGCACATATGGTGGGGGCGCAATGCCAATAATTTTTGCTTGGGCCATTTTACGTAATACTATATACGTATACCATATTAAATGTCATAGACTTCAATGGTTATTACCTATACTAAAAGTATTTTGAACCTTTACACGGTTTCTATCCACATTCCTTATACAATAGCCGTACATTTGCATACTATAATTTTAACTTTGGACAACGTTAGACATTACTCATGAATTATAAACTGGAATTAAGTCATACGCCGTCATTTGTGATAACATTGTCCGATTCTGTATCTATCTTCAAAAGCAAAATGCCTATGTCTATTCCTAAATCTTCGTAGATCTTCTAATCATGTTCACGCGTTCCACACATTTCTAATTAGAACGTTTTTGGATGTATAGATTGTTTTATGTAAGACAGTTTAAGATAATATCGGCCACTTGAAAGGATGTAATGGTAGGTTTTGGTTATTCTTTCATAGGATGGATCTGTTTTTATTTGAGATTTACCAACACGAATGAGTTTCCTTCACTTCTATTCTCTACAATATCCAAACTAAGGCGTTTCTTATAATACATCTTGTTAAACATTTTTATCAGATCTTTGAAGTTTCAGAGGTATCTTCTCCTTTGTTAGCCCTCCTCTAAACCGAGGTTCATGTTACGTTTGTTCATGTCAAAATCGTCATGATGGGCCCCTTGACGTGAAGAAATGTGTCCTCGTTTATATTCTATACTATACTCATTGCGGTTAGCGTGGAGGATCTGCAAACATTGTTGGATAGAGTTAATATGGCTAGTATTAACATGGGCCTGAAGATGAACACAAAAAAGACCAAGTTCATATTTTTATCAAAAAAAAAAAAACACCGTAGCCCAGTTAATACTGAATAACAATATGATTGCACGGGTGCAGCAGTACAAATACCTGGGCTGTTTCCTAAATGAACAATGGGAATGCAGCCAATATATCAGGATTCGAATAGAACCGGCTCGAAATGCATTTTTAAGTATGCAAAAGCTGTTGACTAACTGCAATCTTAATCTTAATCTTAGACTGCGGATGGTATATCTTATCGGTCCTGCTGTATGGCCTGGAGGTATGGACGCTGACACAGGTATTGCAGAAAACCCTTCAGGATTTTGAGCATGCATCTCATGGACCTACAGGGTATCTAACTTCAAGTGTTACAACGTCTAAGCACAAATACCGAAGTAAAGTAACGTAAACTAGAATACTTCGGACATGTGATTGCAATTGATGTAAGGAAAGATATATGGCCAACGCAAACCTGACAGGAGAAAAACCTCGTGGAACGATAGGGATTATGATTTAGAGTATACAGTGCGTCTCTAATGAGCGGGTCATATCGATATCCCTTGAGATAAATACAACTGAATCAAAGAATAGGCTAGTAAGTTCTGGTAAGAAAATGTTGGCAACTTAAGCTGTAAAATAACCTTTTTTAGACGTTTATTTCAATAAATAGTTCTATTTTTCTGAACTGTGATTATTTGGATTTTACATTTTTGATTTCTGTTTTATAAACCCGCAAACATTTATAGTAATCATTATATTGTATACGCAATACATAGATATTCTTAGATTCATACGAAATATTTTGAATATTTGAATTTTAGTGCTGAATTAAAGTTCTTCTAAATTTTTATCCAAGTTTAAGAACACGACAAATTAAACTGCTATGAAGATACAAAGTATTAAATATTAAAAATGGTTAACTCTTTGTAATAAATAATGTTTACTTATGCAAATACAATGCGTTTATTTACATAGAAAACTCATAACTTTCCATTACTCCATTGCAACGTGAAAAGTTAATAGTCGTTCAGTATTTCATATTGAACACCTATCCAAAGAAAAAATAAAACTAGTGACATTTTTAATGATATCACCAGCCTTCTTTCCTCCAGCCTGGTTTCCTTCTCAATATAAATATTATTTGGTAAATAGTATATTTTACAACTAGAAACAAATATAACTTCATTACAAAAGGAAATGAAAATCAATACATTTTCTAATAATATAAGCATACTAAGTATTTACGAGTTCATAACACAATAATCAAAAATGTTCAATAATAATAAAATACTAATCAATTCAATCTATGACTTATACCTCTGAGAATCACATGTCAATATATAAAGGATGTCCCAACAAGAATTTGAAATAAAACACGGCTTTTTTTGAGAAAATTCCGAAATTTTGATTTAATCGTAAAGTAGACATGTGGGAATTATGTATGGAACAACACATCTGATAAATGCCCTCCTCGGGTTTGCTGGCATATTTGCGTTATTTTAACGAAATTTTCAATTACGGTTTGGCATAACTGTGGCTGGAGTTCAGTGATACAGCGTCAAATCTCCTCCTTCACAGCTTGGGTGGTCGTGGGCTTGTTGATATAAACTTCTGAAAAAAAGTCCAAAGGCGATAAATCGCACGATCTAGGCGGCCAATTATGGTGGCTCAAACGGGAGATTACACGACCAGGGAATGTCTAGTGCAATAATGACATTGTTATCATGCCCCGATACCGTTCGCCATTGACTGTTTGTGCATTCCCGGCAGCGTGTTCGAAGAAAAATGGTCCAATGATAACTCCAGCCCAAAACGATCTCACTTCGCTGTATGGTCTGTAGGCTTGAATTGTTGAGTCAGCTGGATTTTGTAGTCATAAAAACGCAAATCTTTCGTGAGAATAAACTGCATAGTGCTTCTTGAAATATCCAATTCTAGAGCACGAAGCCGAATGGATGATCCCGGATTCTCGGCCACATTCTGACGAACAGTCGTGATGGTTTCTGCTGAAGCACCTGGAAGAACACGTGTGGATGGTCTGACATCAGTAATCGACCCAGTCTCCTCGAATTTTTCGATTATTTTCTTCACAGTTGATACACTTGGAATATTAAATATAAAAAATTGGACGCAATTTGCGAATAGTGGTAAAGTAAAACTTTCACCAATTTTGAAATAATGTTTAACAAAAAGAATGCGTTGTTGTGTCGAATAGCGATCCATTTTTTAATAATGGACTGTCTACCATCGAACTGTCATATTGACTGTCAAAGAACAACAGCAATTTCTTAACAATTTATACAGCTACATGGCAGTCTAAGCCCAGTACTTGTAAGAGCTACAAGTCAAGATAATATTCCCAGCAAGGATGGGCGAAACATACGCAAAAAGAAAGGGCTACATATGGTTATCTCTCGGAAAACCTGAAGACAAATCCCATTTTAAAATAATAAACAGTGTGATTAGAAAATATAATTTTTTGTAATAGGTAAACTTCCGAAAAAGGTTATTTTACATCTCAGACTTTTCTCGCCGGAATTTTCTAGCCGTTTGTATGATTTTACTGTGTTTGTCTTGATGAATATCGACATAACATGCTTGTTATGAACACCGAATCTCGATATCGGGTAATTTTCATATAACCTGTCATCGCTGAAGTACAATAATATTAATTATGATCGTAGTTATATATCATGTATCAATTTCTTCTGATTCAACTCGGATATTAATGTTTACCTCTCGTAGCCAACCAGAGATAGATTTATACAAATTATATAATCTCCATTCTTAACCTTTATCAAAGTATGATTTAAACTTTACATTTTTCATTCTGCCAATTCTAATATTATTATAATCATAATACATTATTTCCTCATGAAATTCAGTTTAATTTATACAAAGATTTAGATGATTGTTATTCTCTCACAGAATATGTACAACTAATGCTTTATAAATTTATTGGGTAACCTGTTGGTACTGAATAAAATGCTACTTATGTTTCATCGTTTTATATATTTTTTTAAATCTTTGGAATGTCAGAGAAAGGTTTCTTTTGTATCTTAGCTTTCCATATTAAAATAACCTTTGGCCAATGAAACACTACCACCTTTTAATTGGTCTAAGGATGTAAATAATGGACCTATCTCAATCAATAACCGATATTGTAAACAAACTGTAAAGTATCAACTTCACTTTAGGGTCATCGGCCCATTTCAAACTACATATTATACATTTTAAAAGGTTTAGCCTCTAACTACCTGCGGTCGGCAGTAATTTTCACTTCCCATAAATCTTTTAAAACTTTAATAGGAAATCCTGGTTCAAATTAAATTCTGCATATGTTACAGATACGCTGTTGTAATCGTTATTCTGCCGCCTGAGGCTGTTGACGAACTTTTCAGATGTTAATTCTGAATACACAAGTTACGTTTTAAAGTAATTTATATAACAGCAAATTAATTTTTGGCACGTATAAGGTGTCATCAAAAGTTGAGTGTTTTCCACATATATTTTATTGAGGGTCATGAATTGTAAAACTGACTGCGCCAGATATTTTAAGACTTTCCGGACTGAAAACTATTATGTATAACTTTAATAATGTATAATTTGTGGCCGTCGGTCGTAACTCATTCCCCGTTAATTGGCTAAAGAACTAAATAATTTCACTGTGAATTTAAAACCAAGACTAGAAACACAGGGTAGAATAGTTCATTTGCTCGTAAGGAAAACAAGAACCTTACCCTTCATTAACAGGTGACCGCAATTTTAGGAGGGCTAGCTAAAACTTTTGAAATGTGGTAGTTCTCGCAGGTTGGCCAAAGTTGGTTAATCAAATAATTGTTTGTAATAAATTTCACTATCCAACATTATCTTCTTAATACGTTATTTACTGTTATGCCCCTAGCTCTTTTTCATCTATTTTTTAAGTAGTTATCCAAATTAATGATACTATATAGGTTGCGCAAGATAAGATTGTTCGCCATAAGTATCTTGGTTATCTTAATAGCTACACAGATGGTTAAATAAGAAAAGTTTTGCAGAATTTTAAGGTAATGTTAAATATCAGATTAGATTTTAGTTAGCTTCGTTTGTTTCTGAGAAACTTGCGTTATTTCTATTCGCATATTTTTTTATATCATACATGTTTTTTAAAGTTAATATTCTTAAGGAACTTTATTACTGCAATCTATGTTTACTCTTTTTGACAGATTCACAAATAACAATTCAATAATGTTAAAGTGTATTTATTTTTAAATAAAGTAGTTTACTAGGACACAACAATAAATTACAGTATTTATCGCAACAATAGATTAACACTATTTATAGCGATTCATATCGAATACATTATTCGTATAATTAACGCTATTGCATAACCGAGAACTCTGTTGTATATATTCGTTGTAGCACACTGCCTTGTCGCCACTGAACCAGCGGCTTATATATCCCCGCACGAAATATTTTTTAGAAACATCGAAGTCTCTCTGGGCTGTCTCGTTTCGTTTCTTGCAGCTTTTAGTGCGCTCAGTAGAGTAGAGAATGAAGAAAAGTTCGACATATTGACCCATAACATATTAACTATTAATAAAATAAATATTCAGTAGATACTGGGTGTATGTAATTCAATAAATATCCGGAAAGAGAACTTTTATAAGACCAGTAAATAATTTGAGACAATCTGGATAATTTGTGAAGCAAATAAAAAGATAACAAAAATAATCAAATCAAAACAATTAAACTACTGTATAACTCTCAGTAAATGAAGATCTAAAATCCACTTTACTCAGTTTATTTTGAAAATAGAACATAGAAATAGCATCGATATACGTATAAAATATGCTAACGGTTCAACGAGGTGCTGAAGACAGACGGTAAAGATTGAGCAAATGATGTTTGAAAAAAAATGGTATGGTCGGATGTGAGTAGGTATATGATCAGTTGATTATTTAGAGACTATTGAGAATAAAAGATTCCAAAAATTCGTTTCGTTTTAAAAGTTTGGTGTGGTATATAGAGATAACAATTATTAGGGCCTAGTTCCTGCTCTAGGGCAAATATTGAAAACTTTCTTGTTGTACCCATATTCATCATATACGTCATTCTCCCATATTGGTCCATATATTCTTCTTAGAACTCTTCTATTGAAGATGGTCAAAATCTCCTCAGTTCTTTTTAGTGAGGGCCCATGTTTCACACCCATAGGTAACTACTGGTCTTATAAGTATTGTATATATGTTAATTTTTTTATCTCGCTGTACCAGTTTGGATTTCAGGATCGCATGTAGCGAATAGAGTGTTCTGTTGTCCTTCATGACTCTATAATATTACGTATTTCATGTGTTGTCATTATCTGTGTTTATATTACTCCCCAGGTAGGTAAACTCCTGCACCGCCTCAATATTGTCATCATCCACAGTCCAGTTATGTTCCAGTCTTACTCCTGTTTTAACTTCCATTGCTTTCTATTTGTTTTCATTTATTTCTAGTCCAATACTTTGTGACCCCTGTTTCAGCTCCTCGTATCCTTCTCTCAAGGTTCTTTTGGAACATGTAATCAATTCCACGTCATCGGCGTATCCAACGATCTGCTTTTGCTTGTTCAAGATGTTTTTTTCTAGTGTCATTCATGCTTCTGGTAACTCTGTTGAAAGCTATGTTAAAAAGCGTGGGAACCAGACCACTCCCTGTCGTAGTCTTTCTATATTCCGAAGACTTCTGTAGTATGTTCTTGGATTTTAACTATCCCTCTAGCCCTCTCCATTATCATGAGTGTTAATCTAACGAGTTTGGCTGAAATGCCAATTTCCTCCATTGCCTTGGAGGTTTTCTTTTGACACTATCGTAAGCTTGTTTAAAGCTCACGAACAGCTGGTAGAGGAGTGTGTTGAACTCCCAGGCTTTTTCACTAATGCCTGGTTATGAAATATTGATCAATGGTCGATCTTCACCTATTGTTTCTCAGTATAGGGAGTAATTCGGCGGCGCAGTAATTCTGTGAATATTTTGTATGCAACACATAGTAGCGAGATACCCCGATAGTTATCGCATCTTAATTTTTCACCCTTCTTATGTGTTGGGCAGATCACAACTGTGTTCCATTCATCAGGTATGCATTATTCATTCCTTATTTTCAATATTAGTTTGTGTAGCAGTTTGGTCAGCTTATTGCCTCCGTATTTTATTATTTACGCCGGAAAATTATTTATTCCTGGGATCTTGTGGTTTCTTAACTTCATCACACATTCCCTTACCTCCCTTAAGGTTGGTTATTCACTATGAGGTTGAGCTTCGTTTCCCGTAGTTCTTATACTTCTGGTTCGTTGGATGTTCTATTTGGATGTGTGTCTTTAATAATAGTTTCCCTGGGCTGAGAACTTCCTTATTTCTCCACAGTCGTATATTTCTTGTATCTTTTCCAACCGCCTTCTTAAATGTTCTCGATTTTTCCTTTTGCATACATTTTTTTATTTTCTTCTGAGCTATTTATAACCTTCTCTTCTAGTTCTTGTCCGGCTTTGCATCCTTTTCATTCTTGCTTCCTTTATTTTAGCAACCGCATCTTCGCATTATTCGTCATACCACTCGTATTGCGAAAATCTAGCCAGTACATAATTCATTTATAGTTCAAAACTATTTAAATAATCGATTTGAAAATCGATGGATTTGGTTAAACGGGCCTGTGAGAGCCATCCAGGTGTACTGATCTAACCCGTATGTATTATAATAATAATAATACTAATAAAGTATACCTCCATACTTATAATAAGGTATTAAGCAGACAGTACTGGAAGCATTTGACATACTACACCTGAAATATCATAATAGTAACTTTACATATAACGGTGCAAAAATATTATATTCAGAGAAAAAATGTGTTCAAACAAAAATGGAGGTTCAGAATCTGTTGCTTCGTAGGCCGTACATGAATGTATCATTGTAATATTGTATTACATCAAATATCGAGCAAACCGGCCAAGTCAATATAATAAATACATAAATTGAATTGATTTAATCAAATAGATTAAATCAAATATTAAAATAATACATTCATGTACGGCCATGGAAGCAACAAATTATTATTCTCATGCGAAAATGGCAAATTCGTGTAGATTGCATAATTGAAATATTGCGATACCTATTGTATTCGCACGTGGGCTACAGCTAACTACTAACAAGAGCAGTGCTGATGACGTCTTAATGACAGAAATACGGTGTCCACTGCAATTTTGGATGTTTCCCTTAATTTTTCGATGCGTATTTGATTTCTGTATTTACTATATTGACTTGGCCGGTTTGCTCCATATTTCATTTAATGAAATATTAAAATAATACAATTAT
>JAWQRN010000369.1:0-30678 GCA_033557685.1 Sperchopsis tessellata
ATATATATATATATATATATATAAATATATATATATACATATCGAGACACGTACAAAAAGAGGATAAAATAAAAAAATAGTGCCTATACATCACTGGGTCTCCCACAGCCCTCTCCTTTTTAATGGTATACTGCCAGCTTCATATAAATTGGCCTGACAACGTTTAAAAATAACAGTTTGCTGATGAATTTTGCGTTTATGTTTACAGTAACTCCTGGAATATTTGCTTGGTTGAACTTAGAATCGTATTCTGTACTGTTTAAAAATATGGTTAAATTATCATTAGTTTCAGCTATGTGAGGAGAAGTCCCGAATAGTCTTCTTTTTGTGGTAAAGAACCCCTAATGTAATCTTTTTAGAGCTCTCAAAAATCATTACTCCTGTAATGAATAAATATACATATTCGGGTATGGTCCTTGATAGGAAGTTAGTTTGGAGAAAACATATTCGAAAAATCATTAACATGAGCGAGTCAGGTGTCAATGCGTTGAAATTAGTGTGCAGAGCGTCTTGGGGGGTGGACTCCAAAATGGTTCTTATGTTTTATCGTGCTTTCATACAATCCCTTATTGGCTATGGTTCTATTTTGTATGGATCGACCTGCAGGGCGAACTTGAAACTATTGGATAGACTTCAGTATAAGGCTTTGAGACTGTGTATTGGTGTTATGGAATCACACACTCATATTCACAAAGGTAATTTTGGCAGAAACTAGGGAACTAGATTTTATTTGTTAGGAAAGTTTCATAGTATAAAGTTTCATGTGAATAATACCAACTTAATACCAGATATAGGGACACTCACTCCAGTGGTGTTTACTGAAAGTTATTGGTCGAGAAATGCTACCCCACTGTTGATAAAGTATATCCAGTTATTTCCATGCAGGCTCATGAAATTTGTGCTACTATTTTTTCTGACTACAATTTCACTATTTGATCTCCAGAAGTTAATTTTCCAGACATTGTGGGCAGTTATTTGTTAGCAGTTAGTTGTTGGCAGTAACTTTTGATATAATATTGACTGAGGCAACTTCTAGCTGGCCTAACACGCTGAGGACATTTACAGATGGAACTAAGGGTGGGGTACTGTAGAAAGTGCAATTTTGTTCGTCATAAAACCGGGATCAGGGTAAATGACCTGTGCTCAGTATTTTCTGCTGAAGCTTTTGCCATAGTTAAACCCTTAGTATTTGCCAAGGCATTAAAATTGTTTCCAATTAAACGTAATTCTTATCCATTGATATATAAAATCATAGTTACACATTCTTCCCTCCAAGAAAGTAATATTAGAGTAACTTATATTTGGGTAAAGGGACATGTGGGGTGCAAGTAATTAAAATTGCGGGTGGGCCTGCTGATTCAGCTGCGTCATTAAAAACGGTTGATTATCCTGAATTGCCTTATTGTGATTTTAACCAACTTGCACTTAACCAAGCAAATGTGAAGTGGATAATTTACAGGAATTAATGCAAAACTCATTATAGTTTCTTACACCCTACGATAAGCTAGAAACGTTGGCATGAGAGATAGTTTGTACATAAAGGTTTTTATGCATGCATTACTCGTATGATGTGTAATCACGGTCATTTCACAGCACATCTTCTTAAAGTTCATATATATCCTGATCCTTATTGCCAGAATTATAAAACATTAGTAAAATCATTTTATTGACAACATTACTAAACTAAAATGATATCCAGATCTGCAGCGTGTTGTATAATTTTATAAAATATTTTTATCTGCAACTTTAAAACGGGATCCAGGAACATGTGATTCAGAAAACTTACTTAATTTTTATTGATTTGTAACTGGCTAAATAATTTAGTTCTCAGGACCATCTCCAGCAAAAAAGTACAAGAACCTGTTTTAACTTATATGTACGTGTAGGTTAGTCAGGTCGAGTTATTTCCATTTTCAGCAATCTAGCTCTGGCTTCAAGGATAAGGAGATATAAGACTTTATGCTGCTTAATACAAACCCAATAATATATGTAACCACATAGCTGGGCTCCTAGAAACAGCCCTTGTCAATTTAATTTGATTATCCCAGTGCCTTCTATCACGATACAAAGATTTGCCGATGGTGAGATACATTTTCGAAATGAAAAATGGCGAGTGGCGACAAATGATCGTTGATGATAAAAATCAATTGTGCTTAATTGTGAATTTCAAAATATGGAAATATAGTTTTTAGTGAACGCTGTTTGACGCTCTTCCTGAAAAAAGGAATTAATCATCCTTTCTTTAGATCCTCGATACCCTACTATAATTTAGGTTCGAGCCAGCAAGGAGCCTAGATACGACGAATAATTAGTTGTGCGATTATTTGGTATCTTAATGCATCACAGTATCGCGGGTTTACCTGTTAGACTGCAGATAGTTGCTGATGGGCGAGTCCTTTCCAATCTTATGGAGCCAGGACCTGTAAAGCTGTCGCGACTCTTTGAACAAAATAAATTACTTACAACTATTTTGTGTGCATAGGTTAATATTTCGTATAATGTCCATTACCGAAAATTGTAACTATTAGTATATATAGGAGATTAGAACGTTCGGTTTATTTATAATTACCAATTAAAGGAATACATCCCGTTGAAGACAGCATACGCAGGTAGGTTTACATTTCATGATATATTTTCATCTGCGTATGATTGAATGATTTATTAACATATTTTGTGGGTGTTTGGTCAGTAATTTGCAATTAGTTTGTATCTCGCATTAAAAGCGCCACAATATTCTTATTTATTTACATATATATGTGGTGAAAATTTTTTATTTACTCAATTTGGTAATAAAACACTGTGCTGACGAAAAATTTAAAGGTTTCGGTCCAATAATTTAACTTTTCAAAAGTATATTCCTGCTTTTATTTCAGTGCATTAGGGAGATTAAAAACACTTCACTGTATACTCCATTAAATCTGGAAAATTGTATTCGTTTAAAGGAAGAGGCGAATTTAAAAATATATCTTAGTTTTCAAATTACTGGAGTATGTCTTAATAAAATAAAAGCGAAATTTAACTTAGCTAAGATGACATGCAAACCTAAAATTTAATCGAGTTAACATACTTCTAATAACGCCGTCATAGTAGATAGTGGAATCTCACCTCTCTTACCGATATTACCTGTTTTGTTACAATCATATCCCCACTCATAAAGTTCACGAATTTACCATACCGTGCTTTGTTAAAAAATATATAAATTACATGAAATAATATTTTTACATTGGCAATAGAAAAGCAATCACAGAAAATATAGTATTGAAATAAAAGAATAATTATATGTAATGTTTCAATTAGATAATAATGTATACTAATCGTTTAGCATGTCGTGGTTAATTAAGTAACCACGTCTATAAGGTCGAATCTGTTATATATTTGTACACGCTGATACTGGATGTTGCTTCTTATTGCAATACTTGCCCTAAATGCGCTGTATTTTACATATTGATAATATAAATTATAATACTGGACAAAATCAAATAAGTGGTCACTTGACTAGCCACAGCGTACCTGCTGCAATGATAAATGTACGATTTTTTTGTTCTAAATTTAGAGGCAAAATTAAGTCATTCATA
Source organism: Sperchopsis tessellata (assembly GCA_033557685.1). Lineage (NCBI taxonomy): Eukaryota > Metazoa > Arthropoda > Insecta > Coleoptera > Hydrophilidae > Sperchopsis > Sperchopsis tessellata. The sequence continues at coordinate 3,576 of JAWQRN010000369.1, forward strand.
GAAAAAAATGGAGAATTATTTTAAAGTGAATTGTTTGTTCATACATTATTATGTTAGTAACCGTACTTGTAACGGTATGAGATTTCCCAATTATTTTCTTTTAAATTTCAGTTTTAATCTTTTAAACCATATTTTTCTTGTGTCACCACTGGCAATTTCATTTCACTACCTAGCGAAGGTACGCTGAATGCTACCGGTATTGGTACTTTTACATCGCCGTTAGATAGGGAACAGTCGGTAGCTACATACGAGCGACAGAGAGGGAGATATTTGCTTAAGGGTGATTGCTTAGAGGTGGTTGCTTTGGGGTGTTTGCTTAGGGGTGACCGTTACTCCCACTACGAACGAGTGGTCTGGACCAAAGCTATAAAGGTCAGGAATTTGAAATCCAAAGGTCTCTCTTCGAAATTATACCCAAGAACAGTTCGTTACGCTGACAAAAATATATTCAGGCTAGCTTAATTATATTATTAAATTTCATTTTAGTATTAAAACTTGACGCTTAACGTACTTTTATAATTTCAATTCAATTTCAGTATCTCTTTCTCGAGTTCCTGCAGAACTTGGTTAGTTTGCATTTGTTATATTATATCTTATTTTACATTTTATTTCATTCTTTATTTGTTCCCGCAGAACGTGGTTAAACTTTTAAATTTTATAGTCTGACATATCGTACTGGCCGTAAGGTTAACGCAAAATGGCAAACTAACAGTGTTAACAAAACAATATACATGCCTATACTGACATATGGAAGTGAAACATGGGTGATTAATACAAGACAAAAATCGAGGGTGCAGACGTCAGAAATGAAGTACCTACTGAGAGTAAAAGGAATTACAAAGAGAGATAGAATTCGAAACACAGGCATAACAGAGAGGCATGGAGTCTGTCCCTCCTGAGATGGTTCGGACATGTAAATAAAATGAGAAACGACAGGCATGTGAAACAAGTGTGGAAAGCGAGAGCTTGGGGAGGATATCAAGAGGAAGATCGCGGTAAACTTGGAACAGCATAATCGCCAAAACCTTAAGAGACAAGGGAAAGAGTTGGAAGCAGGCAACAGAGTGTACAGCTAAAAGGAAGGAGTGGTGTGAGTTCTAAATAGTAAAACTTGGGAAAAAACCTCGACATCTACCAAGAGTATATGAGGAAAAAGATTAGGAAGGAAGAAGATAGTCTGACATACTGTACTGGCCGTATGGTTAACGCAAAACAGACATTAATATAGTGGATAAATCTGAAAACTATTGTTCACTGAGTTGGTTAAGATGTGAGTATAAATTTGGGACATCTCGTTGGAAATACTGAGTCAGGCTTAGCAGACATACCGTATATACCTTACTCAAGGTTAACGCAAATCTGTCGACTCCTCGATCCAGGATAAAACCAGGGCAGTCTCAAGTTTATGTTTATACGGATTTGAAATGATCGCAGGTAAGTCCTAATATCATATTAATTACTTTAAATTCTCCGTGACTGTTTCCTTTCTTTATTCAATTGTAGCCTAGTTGATTAGCCGAAAGATGTAAAAGTAGCGTTTCGCGCATCTTATGTATTGAATCGACCTGTTTAATTAAAACGAACCCCAGTAATTTTTTCTCTCTCTTTAAATCCTCCATGGCGTGAATCTAACTGTCGCGAGTGCATGAGTGTAATAGCGAGCATTATTTTAATTTATCTGTGTTACATAGACTGTATTTTCAAGTTTTCATTGTCCTTTTTTATTTTATTTTATTTGGTACATAGTCAATGTATTTCCAAAGTTTTCATTGTCTTTTTTTCTTAATTGTCATTGTCATATTTTACATGTAATTTAGATTTTTTTCAGGTTTTATTTATAATTTGTTTGCATATTTTGTTTGTTTCGGTAATATAGAGCGGTGTAATATTTATTGTTGCAATAGGAAAGTCTTTTCCTCATCAGTGAAGCACGTTTTCCTTTTTTTTATTGTCACTGACCAGGTAATTAGAGGGCTAGGCTCGTCCCTTCATTGTAAAACGACAGGTATTAATAGACGATTTACCACCCGGTCATAGTCTTCCTTTATTATATCAGGGCACCGTAACTTTCACCGATTCGATTGCGGCAACCACCTTTGTTCCTGTTTTTTTTTTAAATAGATGTTATTTCAATTAATTAGAGTTATTTGATTTGCTTCGGCGATCTCCACTTTCTGATAGAATCAATTTCAGGTTACTCATACCCTTCAAGGGTCCTTTTATCATTATTTACCACTAGACGTATCACATGTAGACGCTTCACGAGTAGCTATTGATTAATTTTCCCCGGTTAAGTAGTTAGCACCTCCTCCAGGTGGAAACTGTTACAATAAAGACAAACAAATATCATTATATCAGTTATCAAATCACTTTCAGTTTAGTTTTCCCTAATTAAATCTTGCGCTGAAATAATATTAGTATAATACGCCACCGACCACATTTTGGAAATACAGTAGAAAATACTCTTTCCTTACACTCTGCTTTTGCGCCTTCATCGATACAATTGTTTTATATAATAGATGTCTTAGAAGTATATCGACGTAGAAAAGTTAACTTCCGATGCCGCTTATGGTCTTTTGGATGATATTGCCAAATAAAAAGGTGTTAATTTTGAATATGGATACTACCAATCTTCAATTTGAGACAGATTAAGTAGAAGTAGCAGCCCTTTGACTTCAAAGAATATGAATGAGTCTCCGAAACCTTCTACATCAAAACGAAGGTCTTCAATCTCTAAGCCAAGAATGTGTAAACTAGAAAGATTATAGTAACGATGATTCTATTAGAGATCCAGAATACAAAGACAATAATATTACAACAAGGAGTTTATAAATTTCAAGCGATAATTTTTTTTTTAATGGTTCAGATATTGAAGCGGTTTCTTATGATAACAAAAATAATGCTAATTCTTTTGATTATATACCTAAATTGTATCATTATAAATTTACAAAGTAAACTTGTATATATTCAACTCATGAAAATTCAAAATTTGACGAATAATTTGCATCATTGAATGGTGTACAGCCAGATAGTCCTTTAGTCACCGTTGCAGGGGATATTATCAAGACATGTAGCTCTTATACCATATTCCAAGCGCACTAGTTAGCGGAAATAAGAGAACTTAGTCCTAGAGTGAGAATAAGAGTAAGAAGAGTCAGAGGGCTGGTCTCCCTTGCTCTATCTCAAATCCTTCAGTTTCAGTAGTTCGACAAGGTTGTATATTTAGGCATATGTTATAAGTTTATTTAAATTTTCTGTGTACGCGTGCGCCCGACATTATAAATTCATACACATGCAGATGATACTCAGGTTTATAAATTAGTTCAACTTGATGATATGTTTGCTTCTGTTGCTCCTATTAAGGATGATTTGTGTCGCTCACTTGCGTAATCGGGATAACATAGAATTTTTATCAGACTAGATATCATCAATGTTTTTTTGGAAATAATTCACTTAAGTTGCATGTACATCTGTTATTATAGCAGGCATATTCATATCTGAAAAGTATTTATTGAAATCGCAATGTTTCGGAAAGGAAAATTAGAGCTCTACTTAGTGATGCACGTTTGTGATGTATTGTATCATTCATGTTATGATGCTGCTGACAGAAAGTGAACTCAGAGAGTTTAAAATTCTTGCTTCATTATTATAAATTGTGCGAGTTGGCGACATATAATTGCACATATAGTTGACCAGGTTTGACGAATATGAATGTATGCCGGAGATCTTTGTTGTGTGTTTTATCATAATATTACGTTCTTAGTTATGCATCTGTACCTATATAATAAGACCCATTAGACAATACCCATACAGACAATATTAGTATCAGGCGCTGTAAGTATTCGAAAACATCTGCAAGAAATTTCTAAATGATCTTTAACTTGGTTTTCTGGCCTTTTTTAGCTTATTATTTTTTTGCCTCAAGTCTTTACCTGGTTTTATCATCTCAAATTTAGTCGATAAGCAATAAACAATTTTTAAAAATGATTTTATTTTTGCGAAAACCTTTTAATACTACTCTAATAACTAGGAGCAAAGCGTACATTTGTATTCTTTAAGAGTTGCATTATAACTGAACTAAATAAAGCTCATTTACAGTTCATATAATAATCTATTACAAATCTATCAATTAGATAAAAATACAATGATAAGATACGTAATTCCTTCATTGCTAGATTAAATAATTACGGTTCAAATAACTTAATTGCTTCAAAATCCATTTCTAAAAAATCTTTTGATTTACATATCTTAATAATTTTATAAATGACTAAGATAAGTTTATAACCAAAAAAAAAATGATAATAAATTTAAATTTACATAACATTAACATAAACATTCAAAAGAAAAATGATATTTTTATTTCCAATTTCTTTATTTAATTGAGCCTTTAGTTTATCTAAATCATTTAAATCGATATGTTATAATTTATTTCAGATAAAGTTTCGAGAAATTATTCAGTAATTTCTACCTTTGATAATGCATACATAGTTTTTATAAATTTGTTTTTATGTTGGGTTACATAAAACGTATTATTATTAATTATAACATATATAACAGTTTTTCGGTACTAGAATTAAATAAGTACCGTTGATTGTAACATTACAATTACTGTCTTGGCATGTCACTTTTGATATTAGCTTTTCGGGCTTTGTTATTATCCAGTTGCTGGGGTTTAATTTTAGTAAGATTAATCACTAGTAAGAAAGTAGAATTGTGTTAATTTGCAATTAATGGTTTTTGAATGTCAAGTATGGTTACATTCAATTTTTATGGGGTATTATGATTTGAAATAATTGATTCTTGTTCGAATTGTTATAGGTAATATTATAAGGTAATTGTTTGTTACTAATGAGGTGAGAAGGTTAAAACTGTGTCAATTTGATAGGAATATAATTTTTTCTTGTCTAGCACTTGTGAGAGCTACATGCCAGTCTATAATTAGCACTTTTAAGAGCTACAAATGTTGACAATGTCCACTGTATCGGTGGGCGAAAAACGAAAAATTTGAATTGCCCAAATTATCTTATGAGTGGTTCACATTCTATTGGTGTTATTAGTACACTGTGCTGATATTGTTTTAGCTTGTCCAATTTTTAAAGGATATACACCCGGGAGTCTTTTAAATCAACGAACTTTTGAACGTCGGTTTTTCACAATTTCACATCAGGAACTAATTTGAGAAGGACGTTACGTGCACTTTGTTATTTTGCATTTTTGCCCTCGTAGCACCTAGATGCCCGTCAGAAATCATGAAAATGGAAAATATATATAAATTAATTTTAAACATGTCAAGCTATTGCAAGCTCTATGATAAGAAACATAAAATAACTCAATTAATTTCAAACTAATTTGTAATGGTGTGCTATCAATAATTAGGTAAGATCCATCGTAATTGTTTTTGCTTTTACATCTAGTAGGTTCGTAATCGTAAACTTTATCGCCAATTTTAAACTGAGGTTGTATAGCTGTGTCTTCTTTTCGAAAATCTTTCCTTATTTGTAGCAATTTAGTTTTTATAATTTCCTATGTTTTCTTAAACTTTCTTGATATTTTAACATAATCTTTATGCTTGTAAATAGTATAAAACTTAAGGGTACCTTTTCTTAGCAAGTCTTGTTATCACAACTAATGGTATGTATCCGGTTTACTAATAAAACGTGTTATTATATACTAAAATTGCGTATCGAATAATTGTTTCTGGTGTTTTTATTTCCTTCAGTTTCTAATATTCTGTCATGCACTATAGTCATCGAGTGTAGAGGAGTGGTGCATAATCAAACAATTCATTTTCCGCTCCGGAAGGATCATCCTCACTAAACTTGTATTGGGGCGTATATGCTGCTCTATGAAAGTGAATTAATATACCCGATCAAACTTTAAGAATAAACACCTTCGATGTAGCAAATGATATGATGTTTTAGTTTCGTCAGTTATTGTAGTGAGTGTATCAAATCGAATCTCAGCAGGTGTACCAATCCTCACCTTAACATCAGTGAGTACCATATATTTTATCTAGCATTTATTAAGTTATCTCAAATAGGTAAATGCTATATCCTGCAGTTGGCAATTTGACTGACAGGAGTTAGTGCATACAGCTTTTGAGTTTTGTCAAATAAAACTTTTGTATCAGCATTATATTATGTCACTTCAGTTCTGTTTTCTTTTAAGAAGTTTGAGGTGTTATTATTACAAAATTCATGCAAAATAAATCATACCTTTTATTAATTCTGTACGTAGACTTCCACGGTCACATTATGTAACTTTAAGTTTTGTGGGGAGGTATTGGTTTATCTTCTTGCAGACCATTTCCGGAGACTTTATCAAGCCAGGTAGCTTTTCAATATGTCAACTGTAAACTGCCACTTAGGTCTTAGAAGTGCTAGGTATAGACTGCCAAATAGCTCTATAAAGTGCTAAATATTGATTTACATGTAGCTCTCAGATATTCTAGTCATAGACTAATTGTAAAATTGTATATACATTTTATATGTATTCTATAACTAGCACAGTTGAGATCTACATGGTAGTTTATGCTTAGATTTTTTTAAGATACACGTTAATATTCAGGAAAACCTGCAGACATAGCTGGACTCACCATTTGCTTTACGTATATTTACTGATCAGTCCTTCAATACGTGAGTAATTTCTTCCATTTTAGTGTCTTCCAACTAAACAAAAAAAAAAACTGTTAAAATATTAAACTGATGCCATATTGATATTTTAGTATTTATACTATTCCCGAGTTTTGACTAATTCCAAACTTCCACAATAACATCATTGAAATAATATCCATAACTATTTTCAGAGCTCGTAATTTAAATAAGAAAACAGCTTTGACAAACACAAAGTGACTTGAAAGTGAACAATTCATACACTTAAAAACGTAACAGAATAATAAATGAATGATTTGACAACATGTATTTTTCGAAAAAATGTTCATGTCCCTCTTGTCACTGCACTAGTGGGCAGTAGGGACCAGGTTAGCGATTTCAGAGGTGTTGATAAAAAGACTCAAGTGCCCTCCTTGAAGGAATATATACCGACACAGGCTGATTTTTCAATCTAAGTTATGTTATTACTTTCGATTTATTTTTAGGTGCTCAATTAATTTATGAAGTCTCCAAGAATGACATAGAAGCACTCTGTATAATACAATATTTCACTTATTAAATAAACGATGATGTATATGACATTTACTGAATCACGTGAAATATAAATTAACATAACGGTTCATGTGCTTTAATAGATAAAGGACATCTGTTCTAACCGTTAATCTGGACGAAATGAAATGTCTCGCCCTGACAATTTAATCGCTGCAAAATAACGGGTGTTTAAATGTTAGGAAACATTAATCACTTCTGCGAATTCGACGCTAAATAATACAAAAATATTTGTCTGTGAAAATACGACAGAAATACAATGTTCAGATTAAATTTGAGTTAATGGAAAACATACATAAATACATGTATAAAATGAAAATTAAATATACTGACATAATCTATAATTACATTAGATTAATCAAGTATAGGTAATTCATAATTTAAAAGAATGGTTGGTTGTTTAAATGCAATAGACTTCCACGGTTAGTATCTGTATGAATGTTCTTTCCGGGTGGAAACCGTGTAGAGGCTCTGACAAGTGCCGATGATTCGTCCATTGTTGCAAGGGACATTTTCAAGGCGAGTGATGTTACTTCAATTAATGAATTCACTGCACTGGTTGGTTTGGTGGTCGTCACATTTTTTTAAATAATACCGTAGGATAATTTTTACCGTATCACCACTTACTGTATCTGTTTATAATTGTATTCCAACACATCTCACAGATTTAACCTGCTATAATTTCAAAATTAAATTTACCTTCTTGTTAAACATGATTATATAGATACTTATTAATTATATTTCTTAAATTTTGCTTACGATTATTTTTATGGCCGTGTTTTATTTACGATTATAATACAGATGTACCATCGTCAAATCAATATAACTTAAGGTTATTAGATACCTGGAGGCCAACACAAATTTTATGGCTTTTTTGGCACATGGAAATTTTCAGCTGTGGTCAAGTCAAGGAGGACGCAGCTGTGTTGTTGGAAACCGTAGAGGCTTTTTGTGGGTGGTGAGATTTAAAGTTTAAGTCGGGTCCCCCTTAGGAAGAGAGGTCCATTTTTGAGAAGTTCTTCTACCTAGGAGGGTTAGTCTTTAATGGTTACTAAAATGGTGATTGTAGGATATCGTTTCTTTTTTATGGGTATTCTTGGCAGCGGTAGTACTCGGCTATGATAATTCTCGATTGTAAGGTTGTTTCTTCTTTATATGCGGCATTCTGTGCTTAAAATTTGTGCCTGGTGCATGTGTGGCACTGTTTTAAATATAATATATATATTTAAAAAGGCCTTATATTTATAGACTAGGGTCAGGTTTGATGGTTGCTCAAAATTTCTCAATGGATATTGATGCGGGCGATAGTTTGCTTGCGAACTATGCTGAAACCTAGTGAAATTGGAGGTTTTTACTGAAGATATTTGACATGATTACCAAGGGAAGATGGGAGAATCTTGACGGAGATTTAGATCTGATTTGGGTTTTGGCTGAGTTGGGTTATATGTGCCACTTAGATAATCAGTTTTCAAAGTAGAGGTAGGTTGAGGGTTGGTACTGGCTTGTTGAATGTTATGGATTATAATTTTATCAGCACAATATATTGCTTGTGTGGGAGGTTGTGGGGATGGAATTTTGTGGCATATAAGATGTATAAGAGTTGGGGAGACCTCTTCTTGGAGCAGGAAGAGAGGTAAAATGATTTTATGGACACGTACGTGATGTGAGCGTGGAATTGAATAGATTATGTGTGTCGGAAAATGAATGTACACTACATATGAGAGGAAACAATTCAGATTTTACAACTGTAGCTAACAAAGATGTTGGTGTCTGGTTTTGGGATAATTATTGTGTTGATTGTTTTTCAGATACGTAGAAAGTAGCAAGATCGTAGGCAGGCAGTGATTATAAAGTACTAGAAGGTTATGGCTTGATCTGACAAGTATTTGACAGTAAATCTGATAACACCATTTTGTTTTCTAGCACAGTTTCTACCAGGTGATATGGCTTCTCTTACATCTGCAAAGATGAGATCTTGGATGATTGGATGATCCCACTTGATCATAGGAATACGAACAAGAGTATTGAGGTTCATTGATGTGGTCTAGCTTCTACAAAGAAATTGGGCTGAAACTCAGGGTCGTGAAGAATGGTACGTCCTTCCTCGATTATGTCTGCCAATAGGTTCGCTTTTTTCCTGGAGAGTTGAGAAGGTAGTATTATTCAATAGAAAGTGCCCGGCTCCTTTAAGGCCAGTGAGTGTTATGAGTTGAACCTTAATGAAAGTAATTTGACGTTGGACGATGGCATTTTGGTAGTTCCTCTCAGTTTTTAGGGTCGGCTTCCTTTTATGGAAGTATAGCAATATATATATTACGTATTAAATAGCGTTGGTATCTTACAGTTTGTTTTTAGACAAGTATTATGTGTAATGAAATTAACACTTATTTCATTTTGTCAGAGTTCCAATTGAAGATCCATAAATTTTTACCTCAATAGTTTTGACCTGGCGCAAGATAGATATTATTGGATGTTTACAAAATACCGTCCATAATACGGCCAGTCTGCAGAATGAAATGCTGTGTACGTTTTCGAGAGAGATTTGTCTATCACTCAATGCATTCCAATGCCTATGTTTAAATATTATATATTCAAATAAATTAAAAATATTTAACCAATATAGCTATTGGTATTGACAGATATTCAGTATTTATGCCAAGTCTTACACTAATATTTGATGAATAAATAAAGTGTGATATTAGTTATGTGCTCTTATATTGAGGGGGCAAGATCAAAAATGTTTTCTTAACATTTCTCTTTTTTGAAAGAAAATATTAGTCATATCGCTTGACACATCATAGAAATGGTAAAACAGTTATTTACTGGCTTAACATTCAAACACATAATCTTATTTAAAAATATATATTATTTTGGGGTATATCTGTAAAACTAAAAAAATTGTCTTGGTAATAATTGTAAGTAAAATAAGAATACATGCGGGGACTTTTAATCCACGTAAAATTATAACGGATTGTGTTCATTTAAAAAAAAGCACTGATTAAATTTGTTCACAAAATTTTAAACAAATCAATATTTGGAAACCAATGTTTCTGTATCTTTAATTAAAACCGAAATTACTGCGTCATATTCCAACAAACATCCTTTATTCATTTTTAATTTGAGTTTTGGTGTCACCTACTTATATTTATAGACGGAAGAACACTCGCACATAATTATGTGTGGTTGTTGCCATTCACATATCAACTCTCTAAGGGGTAACCTTGTATAGGATCTGAACATTACCCACGTTTCGTCCAATGTTTCAAATAAAATGTAAGGATGTGTACATGGACGGCGCAGTACCATTCAGATCGTTGCTATCGAATGCAGGCAGATAGCAAAGACCGGGGGTTCTACAAACTATTGGAAATTGTATAATTAAACTGTTCTGAACATAAAACAAACAGTGGTATAACACATCACGAAAACAATGAAAATAATCTTAACTTACATAATTTAAATTTCTTTTATTTGTCACTTATTTTTAAATAACAAGCACGTAAAAAATATATAATATTATTATAATAAGAATTGTTTGAAACTTCAAATTTTCCCTAAACATATAATGAAAAAATAACTTGTATTGGTCAAAATTGTCTGATTTGTTAGGGTATAGACTTTTATTTCTATGAGGAGAAAAATAAGAGACGTTCAATTTAAATATGAGAATTTTATCTGGTAGATAGTCGACATTTTATTTGTTTGAAACATTACTATTATGAATATAAGAGTAAATATAAAAAAACATTATATTAAAATTACAGTACAAAAGATATATATATAAATAAACTGTCCTGAAAATAAAATATACAATGGTATAACACATCACGAAAACAATGAAAATAATCTTAACCAACATAATTTAAATTTCACTTATTTTTAAAAAATAAGCATGTAAAAATATAATTTGTCTAAACTATGGTCTTTTAATTGAGATCTAATTTGTGTACAGCATAATCCATTCCCAGAAAAAGCTCTTTCATATTCCACACTTCTTCTTGTAGTTATTAGAAATTCGTATACCATTTGTTTTTCTTGTTTTTGAAAATACGTCAATTCTTTTTTTCCTTGATTCTAGATTTTTAGTTTTCTCTTCGATGGTTTGTTTTGAATAGAAGACCTCGGAATTTATCTTTATTAGAAATTGAAGTATTTATTTTATTGATAACGTAGTAGATGTCGATGGAATTTCTGACTTGCAGAATTTTCGGAATCAGAATTTCTTATTTCTGATAATTCAGTATTATCGATTTCGATTTTAATATAAACGCATTCAATTAATTCCTCGTTTAAATTTTTGAGATCAGAATCGGAAAGACATTTTAAAACATGGGAATAAGAACGTCGTCTATCTTTTGTACGATATATCAAAGCCGTATAAGTTGTACCTAAAAGAGTATTTTGGTTCGTTAGATAGTCAAGCATGAATATTAGTGTAACGTCAGCAATATATAAATTAACATGTTCGCAACAAAGAGTTTCAACAAAAACTTTTTTCAGTTGTAACGCTAATATTATATCAGATATCAATGTAAGTTAATTGTCGGTGCTTAGAGAAGTTTTAATTCTCTAGTTTGTTACCTCAAGTTTTCTAGACATACGTTAGTTTTTATGTTTTATTTTATTTCTTTACATTGGTAATGCTGAATCACTGCCAAACGTCACATACCAAATCACTGGTAAAAATCATTTACTTTTTTCTTAGACCGTGGTACAGTGAAATTCTCCGTTGTTCTTCGTAAATAATAAATGTTGTTATAGTTACATTCAAAGGTTTTTATTTATAACATCTAAATATACATTCCATTTATATCGAGATCCAACAATTGGTCCTTTACGAGCGGACATTGTTTCTATATAATATTAAATAAGAAACAATATTATTATTTTGGAAGCGATTGCAATCATGTGGCGTTACCGAACCGGGAGATTCCAGTCGACCAAATCAACAACTAACCTGGATAACTGTAACATCATAAACAAACTCACGTGTGGAGAAAACTGTAGCCTAGCAACCACACATTGTGTTGAAGTTCCATGTACGTCCCTTCTATTTATCAATAATAAATTTGCACAAGATTACATGTTGTTGTTATATTGCGTTTGTACTAGCCATATTGTTCTTTGGTGATTTCATTTTTCTTTATTTTTCTATTTAATACATAATGGATAACTTAATAAGGAAACGTTGTGGTACTAAACGTAGATTTACAGTGTAAATTTTCTGAGACCAATTAAAGAGGCCTACGAAAATAATGAAAACATGACAGATTTTATTTTACGCGAATTGGAGCATAAAGTTTCGGGTTTAACTGATTTAATGAGTGAATTTAAGGATGTTCAATTGGATACTGAATGAAAAAGTTATTATAGATTTTCGCAGAAAATCTGTTAATGAAAGTATGAGTCCTGGCTTAGGCCATATGACTGGAATTAAATTACCGACAATTAACTTTCCAACATTTGGAGGGTTATCAAGAGTGGCTAGGGTCTAAAAATATGCACGAGTCATTGATACATACGAATATATCAATAAATGGTATTAAAAAGTATCATTATCTAAGAGCTTCACTCGTTAGTGATGCTCTAAAATTCATTCAGGCATAAGAGTTTACAGCAAATATGAACACGATAGCGTGGGATTTATTATATAATAGACTCATTAATACAAAATTGTTGATACATAACCACGTGAAAGCGTTATTTGAGATGGAGCCTATGTCTAAAGAATCATTTACAAGGGTCCGAAATATAATTTACGGCGAGTTCAAAAACTTAAGGTTATTAGATAGTTTCAATGAGCCTGTCGGTGAATGGTACACCTTAAGTGTATATTTAGTTAGTTCCAAATTAGATAAAAGTTCTACTAGTGAAAGGGAAAAATATAAGGTATCTAATAGTTACCATAAATTGAGTAATATTCAAAGTTTTTTAAATGCATGGGCTGAATTCTTAGACACTTAAAATGTTGATTATGGCAAAATGCAAGAAAAGTACAATAAGGGAAATAAAATGGCATCACTGATCATAGCTCATATACAGTATTATTTCTGTAGACAGGGTCATCATATTTATAATTGTGGGTCTTTTCAAAAACTATCAGTACCAGAAAGTTTAGATTAAGTAAATTAAATGATATTGTGTTCTAATTGCCTTAGATTTGATCACAACGTAAAATATTGTAGGAAGCAACCACTATGTAAAAGTTGTAAAGAAAAGCATAATGTATTACTTCACTCTAGACAAATAGCAAATGAAGCAGAAGGGCAAAGGTCACAAGCAAATGATGCTAGTGCAAAAATTATGGATGTATTATTGTGTACTGTAGTTATATCAATAGAAGATTCAACGGGGAAATATCATCGGTGTAGGAAATTTTAAAATAGCGGGTCTCAATCTAATTTTATTTCCAAAGAACTTGTTTAAAAATTAAATGTCAATTGTATTCATTGATTCAAAAGCTAATTTATCTTGCATTATTTTAACAAAACTTACTGATCATATTCCAGCGTGTAGTGTTGACATTAACGATTTGAACATACCACATAACCTAAGATTAGCTGACCCAGACTTTCATAATTCACAAAAAAAAATTGATTTATTATTGGGTGCAGGTGTATTTTGGGATAAACTATCACCACAAATAATATAATTAGGGAGGAACACGCCAATATTACAAAACACGCATTTAGGTTGGGTAATTCTAACTCCGCCTATGCCGGTCCCAAGCCCTGATGGAAAAGGAGGAGGGGGAGGAGTTACAACCTCGTTAACAAATCGAGGTGCAGCTGGCTCCGGCTGATAGTACCTTGTTAGGGATCCCACCTAGGTTTACAGGAACAGACGACGTGGGAATGGACAAGAGGAGAACTGTGAGGTGCAAACGTCACTGAAGAAGGGGCTTAGGAAGAACTGTGAAGCCTAGACAAGCAAGAAAGCCCTTGCGGATGTGGGAGTGCAAACTGACTATGTAGACCATGGTGTAGAAGCGACAAAGGGGTGGTGGCAAAAGTACGGAAGAAAAAACCAACAGCTGAGGAAATCCTAGAAGAACTGATCTAAGGATCAACCTATGAAGAATACGTGGAAGTAGTCAGGAAGAGCTGGCCCTCAGACACTTTTAAAAGGTTGAGCGAACTGGAGGGCAACCCACTAAAGGTATGTCCGGAGTCAGACCTAGTTAATTTTTACAAAAACCTAAACATAAATAGAGGGACGGCGAAGTTAAGCCGCAAATATTACCAAAGGAGCATGGAACTATTAGTGCAGGATGCTGGCCCGGCAGGATCAGTCTAAAAACATGAAAAACACGATGGAGCTCCCGACAAAGGGACAGGAAAATACCGATATGTCTTCTACGGTGTGATTAAGGAGATGGAATATGACATTTAATCAAAATAGCCATAGAATTCACCTTTACTGGTACTGGTATTAATGTGAGGGTATATTCGGTCAAGGGCGAACAAAAGATGCACTCTTGGAACAGGGAGAGTTGATTGAAGGGAGTAGCAGAGGAAAAATAGGCACGGACGACCAATAGAAGGAAGTCCGACACATTGCAACAAATAGGCTGTCTTGTTTTCAACTGTTAGAGAGTATACAGCAGAGTTTTTGGAAGCGCTGGTTAATGGAATTCCTGGCTACATTACAGAACCGGACAAAATGGAAAACATTGGGACCAGCAATTGGACTTGGCTCCCTAGTTTTAGGCAAGCAGGACAATTTGCCCCAATGTAACTGGTTGATGGGCAGAGTAATGGAGTGCCATCCTGATTCTGATGGAATTGTTAGAGTTGCGAAAGTCTGTGTACTATCTTTGGAGGAACCACAACAATAAGGCTGTGTTATGTTTTAGTTTTATTCATAGTGTATGGAATGTATTCTTTTGTGGTTATTTGTATATACATTTCATTTGAAGTTTCCATAAATATTTATTTGAATGTATTACATTTCTAATTTTAGGCAATATTTTAAAACCTTTTGTTGTTTTAGCACTGAATGTTATTAGATTTTATATCATTTTTCATTTACTAACTTCCAAACTTGTGTGATATATTTATATCTTTTGTATCTGTTTAAATACTTAGTTTAGTTTGTATGAATGTTGTTTCCGGGTGGAAACCGTGTAGAGGCTCTGACAAGTGCTCCACCCGGAAACAACAATCATAGAGTTACTAACCGTGGACGTCTATTACATTTAATATTTAGTTTAGTTCATTAATATTCATATTTCCTACATTATATTTTCAATTATTTTAATTAAGCTGTAATATTTATTTTAATGATTCTTTTATATTTTTTAATTTAAACCACCAGCATTGTTCAAAGGGGGAAGTATGTTTAGAGAAGTTTTAA
The DNA here is from genome assembly GCA_033557685.1 of Sperchopsis tessellata. NCBI lineage: Eukaryota > Metazoa > Arthropoda > Insecta > Coleoptera > Hydrophilidae > Sperchopsis > Sperchopsis tessellata. The sequence goes on from JAWQRN010000369.1 coordinate 19,091, forward strand.
TTCAATAGTTTCATTTCTCAAGTTTTCTACATGTACGATAGTAGTAAATAGTCGTTAAAGTTGATATCTGATTTTTAAACTATGAGACTATTTCTAACAGAATCTTTAATCACGTAAGAACGATCGTACATAGCTAGCAGACTATTCCAGCGAGTTTTACATCTCTTCTAAAAAGACCAAGTTCTCTTAACCTGATCAGTACCATGCCCGATCTCCACCATAACCGCAAAAGTAACATAGTTCCACTCTTTTCCTCTCATAAATTAGGTCGGGCGGAAGTACTTTCTTCGTGGGCTCCCACACAACGTAGACTCCTTCTCTGCTTAAGTTGACATCCAGGTCAAGGTCTTGCCGCAAATGAAAGTGTATGGGTGCCCTGCATTGCTCTATGTTCGGTATATGTACGCTGCAGCAGAACGTTCCCGCTTCACAGATGTGAAACGTCTTCGTAACTTGGATATAATGGTTGAAGTCCGAGGACATGTACTCCCACAGCAGTGCTTACGTAGCCAACTATGAGATCACACATTAAGACCATGTAAGGCCTTTGAGCGATGTGTCCACTGTGGCGAAGGGTACAATGTTAATGCCTGTTCGAAAATGGAGAGGACATTACGATTCTGTAACGAGCGCAGTGGCGAACACAGAGCCAGTTTTAGGGGTTGCATCACGCACCTCAATCGCGTTGAAATTGAGATATCTTTTTAAAGGGCACTGTCACCGCCAGCCAGCCAAAGCTAAGCACAAAGCTTACGTTTAAACCCAAAAGCGAGGACCCCAGAAACGAAGGTAAAACTACGGCATCCCTGGCGGTTACAGTGCTAAACGCATCGCTATCTTAGTAGTATCAGCTAAAAAAAATAAGGCTGTCAGGGTCGTGATTTCTTTCAATAAGCACCGTAGGCGCAACTAAAAGAGGGTGCCAAAGAGTTTTTCCCGTAGAGGTTTATTTTATGTATACGAGGGCGTGGAAAACTTCAGCTCCTAGGAAGCCTGCTTCTCGCAAGTAAGCTAAAGCGTGACTTCGGAAAAAAACTGCAATGGCGAAAAAGGCAACCTCTGACCCTAAGCAGACAAACAGACCTTGGAAGGTAGGGATATATTGTGCTGTATAATTCGAGAATAATGAATTTTGTCTGGACAGTCCCAGAATTTCGTGGCAGCTGTCGCGTAGGCCAAGAGAGCGCCCCAGATCCTTGAGAAGGCAGCTGCCGGAACTGATTTCGAGAAACTACAACCTTGCACAGTAGTTCTCAGTTATTAGTCGTGCTGTCGGGCTGCTATGAGCGGTACTGCTGAGGCTATCGCTGTTTTAAGGACGGAAATCAGTACGTAGACTGTGGAGAACGGTAATCTTGTAGCTGAAGTCTCTATGCTAGAGAGGTCAATTGTGACGTTTCCTCTTTGGCGGTGGGAAGCATTGCCTTACAAATGTGGCTGTTGTATCTTCTTCTGCCGAAGGAGCTGCTTCATCTGCTTCCAGTGCTGCTGCTCCAGTTCCTCAACAGGTTTGAAGAATTTTAAGGAGTGCTGAACTATATGCGCAGGTGAGTGTCTATCAGCCGGATCCTGAGACCTCAGATAATGAGCTGTTAAATTATTTGATTCTTAAATTTCCAAAATTAAAATGTGAGAAGCTTTCTTCTAGAAGACCGGATATATATGCCTCATTCAAGCTATCCATTCCATCTTCTCAGCTTGAGGTCATCAAGGCTCTCTCATTGTGGCCGGTTGGAACTTGTCTCCAGAGATTTTTTGCGAAAGTTCGGTCGAAGTCGAAGATGACCTGATTACTGCAGGATTGACGACTTCAAAAATGTCATCGAGCTCTTCTGCTGGTTGTGTTCATATTTACTATCGAAATGTTTGTGGCTTAAATACCTCCTGTACTGGAATTTCCTCACTGGATGTTGACGCTGTGGCACTTACGGAAACCTGGCTGACTTATAGTGTTTATAACTTGGAAGTGTTCGATGACTCATTTTCTATCTACAGATCAGACAGAAATTTGGTGACCTGTGAAGTGTCTCGGGGTGGTTGTGTGTTGCTTGCCGTTAATTCAAAATTCAAGTCTAGCTTTGTTGATGTTGCCACCTAATACTGACTTGATTTGTGTGAAGTGTCAGTTTGTTACTTTGACTTTGTATGTAATTATTGTGTATAATCTACCTGATATGAGTTGTCAAATATATTCAACGTTTGTTGAATTTTTTCACTACATTTTATGCTTAGTAATAAGATCTTATTAATTGGTGATTTCAATTTAACGGAGTACGTTTTTCCACTTACAGTAAATAACTGTGTAAGGGTAGTGAATGAATTTGTTTCGTTCTTTAATCTGGTTCAATTTAATAAAATTAATAACGACCGAAGTAGATTACTTGATCTGGTAATTTCGAATATCCAATGTACTGTTGACCGTCAGCTTGATCCTGTAGTTTTTGAAGATGTCTACCATCCAGCCCTTGATATCTCAATTCGGAGTCAAAGTAGGCTCGATTCGATAGCCCTACCTAACTCATCTGTCAGTACATATAACTTCAAAAATGCTAATTTATCTATGCTATATGACTTAATCTTTCGTATTGACTGGGACCCTTTACTTCTCTTTGATGATGTAAATAAGGCTTGTAATTTTATCTACACAAGTTTATTTTTGTGTTTCCCATATCTGTGTCTCTTATTATCTTACCCAAAGAAACTACATGGTATACCCCCACATTAATTAGAGATATTCGCCGTAAATCCCATTATCGTAAGGTGTATAGACGATTTACTCTGAATCCGTTTTATGCCGGGCAATTTGGCAAATTGAGACGGTCAATCAAACTGGCTATATCTGAAACCTACAAGCACTTCGCTGAAAGGTCTGAGGCATCTATTAGGGCTTGTTCTAAATACTTCTGGCGTTATGTTAACTCTCGTAAGGGCGGAGGTTCTTTGCCCTCTTCAATGGTGGGTGAATTTGGTGAGCTGAACACTCCGCTTGATATTGTCAACGCATTCGCATTATTTTTTTTTCTAGTGTTTTGGGAGCATCCTCGGATAATGATCCTCTCGTCGAGTTGAATGTTCCTTCTTTCTCTATTTTTCTTGACGGTATAACCCCTGCACATGTTACTTCGGCAATAAAACTTATTAACACCAAGATTTTATCTGAGCCTGGCCTCATCCCAGGTTTTTTGTTTACGGATTGTCATACTGTTTTTTCTTATCCATTATCAATTATCTTCTACCTCTGTTTACGAAGTGATTCTTTCCCTGAGATCTGGAAGCGTTCCTGGATTGTTCCAGTTCATAAGACGGGTGATGCACGTGATGTCAAGAGCTACAGACCTATTGCTATTCTTTCGAATATTGCGAAGGTTTTTGAATCCGTTACTCATTCCTTAGTTTATCCTCAGGTGCAGAATTGTATATCTGTCCACCAGCATGGCTTTATGCGTAAGAGGTCTACCTTTTCAAATTTATCAACCTATACCCAATTTCTATTGTCAGTTGTTGATGGTGGTTGGCAGATTGATGTCATTTTCACCGACTTGCCAAGGATTTTGATCGCATTGATCATTCTTTGCTTCTTTCTAAGCTTAATTCATTTGTTTTTTCCACATATTTGACTAGTTTTTTAGATCTTATCTATCCAATCGTTAATTGCCTGTAAACCACCAGGGTGTTAGTTCACATTCATCCTTGGCTACTTCTGGAGTCCCCCAGGGATCAATACTGGGGCCTTTAGTATTCATCATTTTCATTCTTTTTGTTGATGAGCTTAAGTTGTTTGCTTCCATAAATGATAACATTGATGGTCTTAGCCTGCAAGATCATTTAGACTCTCTTGTGCATTGGTGTAATATCAACTGCTTACTACTTAATGTTAAGAATTGCAAAGTTATGAGTTTCACTCGTAAACGTACTGCCATTAAATTTCACTGCATTATCAATGGTACAGTCCTTGACTTGGTTGAATTCTATGAGAGATTTTGGGGTGGTTTTTGATAGACGACTTACTTTCTACCCACACATTCTCGATATATCTGCAGCTTTTTCGCGTTTGCTTGGTTTTGTTATAAGAACTGCCCGGTAATTTGCTGATCTTCTTTCGTTGAATGCACTATTTTTGCTTTTGTCCACTCTAAACTTAAGTATTGTTCTGTTATTTGGTCTCCTCTCAGTTATCAATATATAAACATCCTGGAGTCTGAGCAGAGACGATTTTTGAAGTATTTGTATTTTAAGCGATTTGGATTTTACCCCACTCAGGTTTTTCCCCATAATATTCTGCTACAATCTTCACATATGTTCTCTCTCTCTCTCTCCTCTCATCGTAGAACTGCTGAAGTGGTGTTTCTTTTTAAGGTTGTCAACTGCCTTATCGATGATCCTGAATTTCTTTCTTTAATTTGTTTTCTTGTCCCTAGCTTGGCAACTATAGGTTTTTTTTATTGGCCTACTGGATTAAATGAAAAACCTACTATTTACAATTCCCCGGGCTTGCGACGACGTTGTTATTAAGGCGGCTCCGGTTAGACTCTATAGCTAAACATACATAGTAATTGAATTATAATTGGTTGTTCTAAGTACTTGTTGTTTTTTGTTTATGACCTATATATAACACTATGTCGGTGCAGGAGGGAATTATCGGGACTATATCCACACAATTCATTTGTAAAACGATTGCTCGATCATTGCTTCATCAGCGAAACGTAAAAGAAATGCTGAGACTCACTTGGCCAAAGTATTTCCAGGAAGTGGTGTGGATAGATTCGCTATATATAATTTATTTCGAATAACCGATAAAATATGGCGAATTACCGATATTACAATCCCTAATCATAACTATAAAAAGGACTTGTACCTGAAAATAAATATACAAATAACGCATCGATCACTCAATGTTAGAGCCTTACTTTTTTCTAAAAAATAATAATATTAATGTATGTGGCTTTATATTTTTCAAATTGATGTGCTCCAATTTAAAGGATAATGTTAAAATAAAGTATGCTGCTGAATGAAAATAAAATTTAAACTGGTAGCTTTCATGTTTATTTTCTTTTTTAAATTTGCCTATGACCGAAAATGAAACAAATTTTCCAGTTTATTGGAAAATTGATTATGTACTATTCATTTAAATATAGCATTTAATTTCAAAAAGTCATTATCACAACAAGGACATTAGCCGATTACTTACATAAATACAGCATTGAACGAACCCTTACACTTTAAGTTATAACATCCTAATATTAGTTTCCAGATTTAAATGGAATGGCTAGGTTCCTTTTCTTTTCTTTTCTTTTCTTTTATATGATAATATGATGATGTATTAGATTCCTTGTTCATTTCGTATATCGTGATCCCCCCCACATCAATAGATACCTGCACGCAGTGTCGCATCACTTACTGGCACACATTTTGTTTTTTAGGATTTGCGGATTGTCATGGACGCAGTCTAAGCGAATGAGTTCCTCTTGCCAGATTGTTCACGACCAATTAGATGGTGTAAAAACCTGCTTAACATAATGTAGCTGCCAGATATTCAGCTACATCACTCCATTGCTCCTTCCGTCCGTGCATTTATCCGTAATCAATAACCACCCGTGATATTGTTTTAAGTAATATCATTAACTGTTGTAGGCGTCCCTTAAAATTGTAAACAACATGTGGGAACTTATTAGAGCCAGTACTTTTTTTTGAACGTAAAAATATTTCATAAATATAGAATTTTAAACAATTTTTAATATTGATAAATTCGTACTTAATATTAATTTAAAGTTTATTATCAATCTATTCCGTTTGACATGCCCTTACGTAATTTCAAAGCAAAATCCTTTTTTTTAATTTCAAAGTTACAGGTCAAAAAATTAATTAATTATATATTTAATAGTATTTATTTTTTATTTTAAAATCTCATTAATACATTTTAGATTTTCTCTTCTTGTGTTTAGTTTATAAGAACTAATAACATTATGTATGTATCACATAATTAAAATATTATTAGAAGAATAACACCCATTAAAATTGTTCTGATGTACATAATGTATGAAGGTAATATTTGTAAATATATTACAAAAGAACAAAAAAATATATTGATTGAGTAAATAAAAACATACTATTGACTAAACCAATTTTGGCCGTTATATTGAAAATCCTTTAATTCTGTTTTTCGTATTTTTATTAAGAAATGCTTTGAAGTATTTAAAAAGGAGTGATCCTCGAACTTATTCATTAAGAGGGCATGATAAGCTATAAAAGAAATGCTCATTTAAAAGTAAGTTTTTAATTTGAAAGTCTTTTAAAATTACATTTAATCTTGTTTAAATGATTTAAAAAATGTCGCAAAACATTTTCTTCAATATTTTCATTAAAGCTATACAAATAACTTTCCTTTTGATTTTCTTTTCAGGTGCTTTAATAAATCTTATATCTAAAATTATTTATTTAGGGCTTACTCCTTACGTGACGAAATATCTTGGAAGATAAAAGAGCACTGTCAACAAACCGAACCCTCCATAATCTAGAATAGCGATTCCTAAATAAGTCGTGGAGCACTTTTCACACAAATTCGTTATAGAGTACTTCCGTCGCCTTTATGCCAAATACACGTATGTGACTTTTTGGTATTTTAACCTAACTGCATTTTTAGATTTTAGTATATATTTTATCGCATAGCAAAAGCACGAACTATTTTTTAGCTTTAAATATAGTTTTCTTAAATAATTAATTTTTAATGCACGTGTATTTAGCATAAGGAAAAAGACATTTCCTAGCACCTACAGAAGTTCAAAGCCGAGTGACAGTAGTATTGAAGATGCAATGTACTTTTAAGCATTTGGAGATGTTAAATGTAAAGTTTTATTTTATTCAAAATGTTATTTTGTCCACTAATATCAGAGAATAATATTATAAATGAAAAACAACACCAAAAAATTAAGCAGGCGTAAATCCACAATATGTTAACCACATATTTAAATTCTAATGAGAGAGAGGGTACCGTTTTGATTTACACAATGTGGCTATATCTGGTAGAATTTAAGACAGATACACCAAATATCTGGCCATATATTGAGACCGGATCTGTATTTTAATTTAGTATCTAGGTATGCAGAGAATTCTGATTCATACAAGCAAGTTGTTGCAAAGGACAGAAGGATGGTTTTTCTTTATCTAACAAAACTTTAAATTCACCTGTAATCAAACATCCACGGGAAAATGGTCGATGGTTTATATCAGAAAATTACAGGCAAACTAACTCATTTATAAGTTAAATATGACAACTTGAACTGGATTAAAGCCTTAAAACCAATTAGCAATTGCAAGAAAAATACAAGATGTATTCCGCCATTATCAGATAAAAAGAAGTAAAGTGAAATTGCCATAAAACTAAAGGTATCGTCTAAACAGATCAATATGTAGAGCGCCATGTAACACTTATATGCATAATATATCACAAAGCAATCTAGAGCAATGCAAAATAACCAATAATAGTAGGAGCAATAAAATGTGCTGGGTACGTGTTTTGCACTTGAGGACCAACAGGTTGAGAAAAGTGTCAACGATATGAACCGGCGGATGCGCATGCAAAGGGTAAACGTTTGTTCTCCGATAGGAACGGCTCATCGACTGCGTCTTTTCTCCATATTAGAGAGACCGACATTAAACATTTCAATCTGCAGTAAAGTGAAGTTGAGTGACCAATTAATAATTCATTTCCCAAAATGACGATCCTTATCATCCGTATGCCTGACTACTCCTAGTAAGAACAGCGTAAGGACTAAGTAGACGGTTCTAAGGATCAGCGGGGATTACACAATTGTCGAAAAATATTAAATGTTTAGATCTACAATAGCCACACATTATACAGCGAGGCAAAACAAATAGACCTGGTAAATTAATTCGGCATAATTCATAGAGATTGTATAGGTCTGAAAGAAGTCAGAAGAAGAGGAAAACAGTTTATTCAACTACACATGTTATACTTCCGTGACAATAACTATATAATATATAATGTAGTTGATTTCATGGTTCATAAAAACACAAAAGCCAAATAGTCAAGTTTGAGAGCATATTAGAGTATCAAAAGTAGAATTAAATATCTCTAGGCGGCATAAACTTCGAATTCCTTCAATATATATTCATACAAGCAGTTATTCAGACGAGATGGTCGAATCGATCTATGAAGGGGTGATATTTCTTCAAAAGATTTCAAAAGTACATTTTAAGATCATTTTACGAGATTTTAATACAACCGTAAAAAAACATCCAGGAGACCTGTGAAAGCTTTGTCAGAAGAAATTAATGAGACAACAGACTTATAGGATTTGAAGAACCAAAGGGTCTGTGTATATCAAATATCATATCTCTAGGAAAACATCATGCAAATAGTCCTAACAACAGCAGAAACGAGACTGACTTACTCGCTAATAGAAAAGCCGCCATTTAACATTGTACAGTTTGGAACCGTTTTCACTTTGGAAGCGATGATTATTTGGTTAGATGTAGATTATTTTTAAATGTAAAATTAGAAAAATTGAAGTTACCTAATAGCCGAGGCAGACATACTATTTATTTCATCCAGAGCTTAAGAAGACATTTATTGCTCTGGAAGAATTTAATGATGACGGTAATATGTTTCATAATATAATAGACATGGCTAGAGTTATTGATAAACTTGCCCATGGTAAAAAGGAACCTAAAAAGTAGCATAGAGAAATAAAATAAAAGTTAAGACAAGGCGGCAGATTGGATAATATGTGGGACTTTTAAAGACTATGACAAACCGAAATATGAAAGATGTTAGAAGATTAAACTATGTAGCCACACCCAGGGCGATATAACAGAATATGAGCTACAGGAAAGTTAAACAGAGATTTATAATATGGAGTAAACAAATAATTTCCCCTCATATCTTAAAAAGGTTAGAGAGTTGAAGAGAGGAAATCTGTAAAGGTATTAGAAAGTTTTACCAAGAACTACATAGAGATGAAAGTAAGCATATAAACATCACCGAGGAAAACGTTCCACGAATTTTACCTTCAGAAGTTGCACATTTTCCAAAATCAATGAAGTGTGGTAAAGCATTAAGGTTAGACGAGATCACTGTTGACATAATAAAAATTGTTGGTAATGACATATATACAGTTCTGCCAAAACTGAATACGTCATTTATAGAAACAAAGGAGATGCCAATATCTTGGAACCATGCAATAATTATTTGAAATAGAATCACTTGCATATCAATTCGATTCGGACCAAGCCAAATGATAGCCAGGCTTTCATAGTAGATTTAGCACTATTGAGCAAATTCGCATGGTCTAGGAATTGATATCTTGTATTAGCTATAATTTGTCACTGTGTTGTTTTTTCGTAGATCACGAGAAAGTGTTTGGTTTTATCGAGACATCTGCAGTATTCTGGGAACTAACTGATAACACAAGAATATACGAGTAAATTGAGAATATCTCAACCGTTTAAGTTACAGTTAATATAGCTTTATTTGTACCTGTTATCGAGGGGTTCAATAAAAAATTACTGATCTGTAGTTATTATTAGCTTCAGTAATATACAGAAACGAGGGTGTGTCCGACAGGTTTCTCGAATTGTTTATTTTTTTAAATTTATTTATCATTACACCGGTGAAGCATAATAATATTAATTTATTTTTGGTTCTAATATAAAATAAATTATTTTTACAGAAAATACAATAACTGCATATTGTTCCAAAAATATTTTGATGATTTTTCGTCGTTTGAAATATTGTGTATTATAAATACTCTACTAAGATACAGTAAATGTGAAGTTAATTTGTTCAAATTGAATTACATTGTGTCGCAATTTTAAATTCGAAAGCATAGTTTGTGAGTATGGACTTTTCTGAAAATTGCCGGCAAAAGCTTACTGGTATTTGATGTGTAACGTAAGGGAATGTATTGATGGATTTAAATCAGCACTAGTGAGATTATCGTGTGAACTTCGCTAACATGCTAGTGATTTACTGTCACTTATCGCCGAAAGCGGAAACTCAGATGTCTGATGAACTTGAAGAATGTTGAGGATATATATATTTTCTCACAACTCCGTTCGCATTTTATTTTTAATTTTTAAAACGATCTCCTAAAACATTTTAACATATAATATTATTTACCATCAGTAATGTTTTTAAAATGTAAATCTTAGAAGCGGCGTCGTAGATCGTCGCAGGATGGTAGTTTTAGAAGTGATTTTAGTTTACTTATTTTTTTTTTAAACATTTTTCATCGGGGCTAGATACAGTCTACCTAAATGTATCTCAATAGCCATATATACCCGGAATATACACGCACTAGTCTACGCTCTAGCAAAATCGATACCGTTTCTGATAATAAATATAGCACTAAACTACATGGCAAGAATGCCCAGGCAAAAGTAAAATTAAAATAAAAAATAATGAAATTCTTTATTGTATGATTAAAACCTTCTTGATATATAACATTCTTCAAATGAACTTATTAATAGTAATATTACCTTTACATTGTTGCGCAAATACTATAATGTAAAGATAGGTACTACTTAAGCCAAGCGTAACAGATTTTGTTAAATAAGAAAAAAATGCGCTCAATAGAGGATGAGGACATACTGATATTCAATAGTATCTTGTCCGCTAATTTCCTAAAACTACTGAAAACCATAACATTTTGACTTCGTCTTCCATTTTGAAGCCATACTTAAACTTAATTAGTGTGTCTTCGACAAAAGAAATGTTATTCCTAGGTACCAAGGTGTTGCGCTGCCATAATTTTAAAATCAGATATCTCCTAACTATGTTTTTCTCTTTGAACTAACACCTATTGGAATAAAAATTTCCATCTTGTGCATGTATGTTCCTCCAAACGAAACCTTCATTCCTTAAAAATATTCTACATAGCTACTAAAAACTAAGAATAAGATGTTGATTTAAAATACAAACTTTCAGTATTCGTTTCTTTTACCTGAGTCTGTATATAGGTAACGACACTTATTTTGAGAAGTAGTAGTTGTCAATATATTGTACGAGTAACGTCTGTATTTATATCATTTTACTTAGTCTAATAATTGCTTAAATAATTCTTCCTCTTTTATAATCTCTATAATAAACTCTGATCAATGACCAGTTCGAAGACCTATCCTATTAACTATAATTGAAAACTTATTATATTATTTATAAAAAACCGTAGACTGAACTCCCTTCTCAAAAATGAATTCTGTTTTCATTACACCTACTAAAAACACTGCGATAATACTGGACCCACAAAATATCCAAAACCAACTCTAATTCCAAAGAAACATACAGTGTGTCTAATATTTTTAATAACGCTAACCTCAGTTTCTTCCAAAGTCTGTAATCAGTTCAAAAAAAGTTGAAGAAATCCTCTTAGATACACTTAAGCCTCGTGTTACAATCATGTTTGACTTATATGAGAACGAGCTATAACGATAATTTAACAGAACAACAATGTTCAGAATACAATAGGATGGTATATGTAAGAGACAGCATCAGGATAAATACAACAATTACAGAAACACAGTGTAGTAATATCAGCACGTTTGCACATAAGATATAGGTTTTTTTAACTATA
>JAWQRN010000370.1:0-30678 GCA_033557685.1 Sperchopsis tessellata
AACTGGAATAGATGGCTCTAGTTGTCAATGTAGTAACTGATAAAACGCGTCATTGGCACCTTTTTCTGGTGTTTACATTTGCCAAAGACTCTTAACTTACAACAATACAAGTTTCATACAACAACAAATTTTTTCATAGCGTTGAATATGTCGAAATTTGTGCCTGAAATCTACAGTTTGCGGGCAGCATTGATTTTCTGTTACAATTTGAAGAAAACTGCTGCAGAATCACATCGAATGCTTGTCGAAGCTTAAGGGGGAGCATTTTATTGGTAAATCACAGTACTTTGAGTGGTATAAAAATTCAAAAGTGGGAATTTTGTCCTGAGAAACGAAGAACCTGTAAGACCACCGAGAAAGTTTGAAGACGTCGAATTGCAAGCATTGTCGGATGAGGATCACGCTCAAACGCAGCAACAACTCACGGATCAATTAATATGACACGAGAAGATGTATCCATATATTTGAAAGTAATGGGAAAGGTCTAGAAGGTGGGAAAATGAGTTTCCCATGAACTGAATGAAAGACAGCAGGAAAACCGAAAAACCACTTGCGAAATACTGCTCGCCAAGTTCAAAAGAAAATGATTTCTCTATCGAATTGTGACTGGCGATGAAAAATGGATATATTTCGATAGTCCTAAGAGTAAAAGATCATGGGTAACTCCAAGCATTGTTTGAAAAACGACCAGAATATCAAAAGAGGAAACACACAGTGATTTTGATTCATGATAATGCACCATCCCACACAGCAAACCCGGTCAAGGAAACGATTGAAGCGTTTAGTTGGCAAATACTTTCGCATGCGGTTTACTCACCATACTTGGCTCCATTCGATTAATACTTATTTGCATCGATGGGATACGCACTTGCTGAGCAGCGCTTCACTTCTCACGAAAATGTACGAAAATGGCTCGATGATTGGTTTCCCTCAAAAGAGCAACAGTTTTATTGGCGTGGCATCCACAAATTGCCAGAGAGATGGGAAAAATGTGTATCTAGCGATTGGCGATAATTAGAGTAAAATATTTATTTACCATTTTCATACAATAAATGTGTATTTTCTATAAAAAAATTCCGGTTTCATATTTACAGACCTGGTATACATAAGTCGGTAAACTAGGGAAATCCCATTATTTTATGAATAGCACTTCTGAGGGCTACAAGTCAATACATGCTTAACAGAGAGAAGCGTCCAGAATTGGTGAATCGCAAAGGTGTTCTGTTTTATATTGATAAAGCTAGAACACATACAAGTTTGGTCACTAGTCAAAGATTGTTGCAGCTTGGATGGGATGTGTTATCGCATCCACCATATTTACCAGACCTGGTACCATCAGACTACCATTTATTTCGTTTTTGGCTAAACGCTTTAAATGGTAAAACCTTCATTGTAGATGAGAATGTAAACCGGTCTTGGAACTGTTTTTACATATAAAAAAAACGTTATAACTTTTAGGCCAACTCAATAGTATCACCAAATTTATATAAAAATTACAAAACAAGTTGTACAACAAATTAAATAACAAATTCTTTATGTAGTGTAGAACGGCCTTAAACAACAAAATATATTATTAAATAGCAATTTAGTATTATTTTCATTACAAATAGGTTGCATGTATTTTGGTAATTGCCAATATGACAGAAAATTTACAAGTAATTTTGGAAAAATTATTGTTTACTACTGTACAAAAAGAACCAATTGCTATATTTTAAATAACTTTTACTATGCAAGTTTTACGAAGATGTTTCTTTTAACAAAAAGCTTTCCGGCTATCTATAGTAAGATACATGCATCATTGGCCCTTTTCATAAAAGCGCCACTCTACAAAATTGAAACGTCTAAAACCCTAAAGCTTTGTGTAGTGGAACTGCATATTACCGCTAGCATAAAACTAAACTGGCACCGTATGAAAGTATCAATCATTATTTATGGCCAACAGTTAAATTCATACAGGAAATTTATCTTTACGGATATGCATTCGTACTTTCGAAGCTTTCGAGGCACATAGTGTTAGCAAATTTGTAATTACAGTAACTGTTTACTCAAAAAACTTTCTTGAAACCCTTCAGAAACTACCCTACTAGTGTAGATAAATTGCTCTAAACTCGCCCCGAGCTTAATTGAGTGTACTTTGTAGCCTTCGTGTACTTCTACTTCAATTTAATGGAAAGCCAAATGGAGTAAACAATACAGAAAGAAATTTGGGAATAAAATACAAAGTCATGTTTTTAACTAACAAGTCCATTCTACGAATCCATTATTTTACAGTTTGGCTGGTAAAATCATAACAAACTTTCATGTTAAAACTAATTTTGTATGTCCACATTTTGTAAATACGAGAGTTACCTTTTAAATTAATCTAGGAAAGAAAAGAATTTTTTTAACAAACTGTTTTATTGCTTTTCAAAATATTCGCCTTAATACACTAATACACCAATTCTCGAAACATTTTTGTAGGATTCGGTTCATATTGGAACACCCAAACAGTGGATTGTTGTTTAGTTTCTGGTTCATACGAATATATCCAAGTTTCGTCACTTGTTGGGATGTTGCATACGGATTTTGCAGTTCCTCGGTCGATATTTTTGAGCATTTCACAACAAATAATACGAGCCTTTTTTGAGCGTCGGTCAAATTATGTGCAGTCTATCGGGAACAGATCTTTTTCACAGCTAAATGTTGATGCAAAATTGAATGTACTGCAGTCTTCGATATGCCTAAGCATGCCTCTATCTCACTGTAAGTCACATGCCGATCTTCTTCACTCATGTTGCGCACAGCATCGATGTTTTTCGAAATAATAACCGATTGTGGTCGACCTTCACGAAATTCAACACTGACGGACGCACGGCCACAACTAAATTCTGCAAACCAATTGTAAACAGTCTTTTTTGATGGTACTTCATTACGAAAAGTTGGACGAAGGAATTCTATGCATTGTTGTTGAGTTAGGCCTTTACTAAAATCGTACAAAATCATCCAACGAAAACCTTCACGTGAAATTCCCATTTCTTCACAAAATTGCTTTTTTAAACGCTCATTGTAAACAAACTACTCGGTCAATATCTAAGCTGCCACTGTTTTCACAATAAAAAGTGTCAAATTTTACGAAAATAATGTAAGATAATCCTCGTACCTTAAGATATTAACGATCTCCCCATTTATTATTCTTCCTTGTTGCTCTTCTTTGAGTGCATCCTTGAAAAGTTTCTCTGCATATCGGCGAAACAGTTGCGTGGATAGTACACCGACCTGTCTGGCACCTTTCTGTACTGGGAATTCGTTTGATAGTATATTTCCTACACGAACACATGCTGTTTATTGCCTATACAGATTGCCTATTATACGAGCGTCTCCGTCATCGATTTCTAATTGCTTTATAATTTGTGATAACTTATCATGGTTAACCTGGTCGAATGTCTGTTCAAAGTCGATGAAACAGGCAAAGACATCACAGTTCTCGTCCCTTGCTCTCTGAATTTATGCCTAAACCTGAATTGGGTGTCACAAATACCTTCTTTCAGTTTTTGGTATAACCGCTCGTAGATAATTTTAAGGAAAGTCTTCATAAAATGACTTGTGAGATAGATTGTTTTGTAGTCTTCGTATTGTTTAGCCGTTGGTTTTTTAGGAACTGGTATAAATGTTGAGAGTAGCCATTTTTCGAGGATATATCCTGTACCATATATACGGTTAAATGATTCCGTAATAATATCTAGGTATTCCTTTTCAATGAGCTATAGCATATCGCCGAGAACCTCACCTGAGCCCGGTGCATTATTGTTTTTAAGTCTTCTTACTGTTCAAGTACCCAGCGCGTTATAGAAAGTCCTGTTTTTGGTAGGTTATTAGTGGTAGCTACTGATTGACCACCGTCAGCGTAAGGAGTCTGTATGTATTGTTGCCACATTGCTAATTTATTAACACTCAGTAGCGCCGTGCCGTTTTTTGTCGTTGATGATGTTATTTTGTCGTGGTTTGTGTATCCCAGTTGCATCTTTTATTTTCTTATGTGTATGGAGGACTTCATATTTCCTCTCTAGCTCATCTATCTCACAGCATTTTTCTTTTCACCAGTTTTATTTGGCATTTTTGACTTTCTATTTGATGTTGTGGTGAACTTGCCTGTAAAGTATTGGATCATTGTTCTTTGTTTTTCTTCATGCTTCCATAAAATCCAATGTCTCATCACTAATCCACTTACTTTTCTTTTTCATTTGGTTTGCATACAGATTTTCATCCGCTACTGTCTTCATAATATTGGGGATGGATTCGATATGTTGTTCTATGTTGCGTCTGCTGAGGCATTTGATTTGGTTCATATTTTCTCCGATCTGTTCTTTAACTCGTTGTATCAAGTTTGGGTCTTTCAGCTTCTGCACATCATATCTCCTTGGCTGCGTTCTTTTCTCTGTCCTCTTTAGGCGTAGTTTGAGTGTAGATAGCAGCAAGTATTGGTCGTTATATACATCTGAGCCACGATACGTCTTAATGGATGTAATGGAGTTTCTGTACCTCTTACTTATCGTAATAAAGTCTATTTGTTTCTTTATTTCATAGTGCTCACAATCGGCCGGCGATTTACATGTGCCTCCTGGGTGGCATATTAAAGAAGGTATTCATTATTGGGTGGCCGATTTATTTGCAGAATTGGAACAAATTCTCCTCTATCGTTCTTGCTTTATAAACCGTGTATGTCCACTATATCTTCGTGTGCTTCTTTATCTACTTTAGCGTTGAAATTACCCATTAATATCGTAATTTTTTCCTTTTGGGTTTGTTTTCTTGCTGCTCTTATATCCTAATAAAAATTTTCGATGTCTTCCTTGCGTCCCTCGCTTGTGAGTGCGTAAATTTGTATGATATTAATTCACCATGGGTTAGAGTTCAGTTTCATTATTGCGATTTTGTCTTAATTTATTAATCAACAATTGGGTTTTCTGTATTCTTCCTCACAAAATTTTTTAATATGAATACAATAAATACTTGGGCCTTTTAAATACTTAAGTTGTTCTTAGGTACCGTTTAGTTAAACATGTACACATGGACAATAAATGCCCTCAAGAACTTTTTTATTTTAGTTTATTATTTTAAACAAAGAAATAATTTACGTATCATTTATTTCTAATTTGTTTGCCGTTTCAAGAACAATTTTTGACTACAAAAAGAAGTCCAATTGTACAATTGGTTTCTTTGCGTATTCAGAACCTTGAAAATTAGAAGAGCGAAAACAAAAACTAGATCAACGTTTACACCTATCATTAAAAATTTGCAAAACATGAAATGGCATTCAACAATTAGGAATTGTATTCTGATGACTAGCCCGAATACTTCTTGTGAAACTCAACGATCCCTGTAAGAAAAACAATAAATCCGTTTTTATTTACTTTTAATTATAGACTGGCAAATGACATGTAATAAACGTAAAATTAATTTTTGTCTTCGACTTAGTGTAGGATGATGACGGTCTTATACAATCTTTAATTATTTGCTTTTATTCAACTTTGGCAAGTTAACCTTGTCACTTGACATGAAGGTAATTATAGACGAGTTGATTTCGTTTAATTTTTACCCAACGAACGGTTTGATTGGCACATATACTAGCAGCTTTTATGTGTGATCACCAGACCTTGTATCGAGTGCATTGTCTCTCTATTTGCAGAGTAAATAATTAAGAATTTAAGTGCCATTCAGCTAGAATAATTGTTATGAAAATTACCTTCCTCTGAATGGCCTCTTGTCCTAATGTACGTTTGATGAAACTAGGCACACTAAGCCTTTGTATTTTGTAACAAGAATGTATCCACTAGACATACTATTGTACAATGGCAATCTGTGTAGGTACATACTAGTAAACAAATAATACGGCGAGATAAGAATAAGTATATAAGTTCTACTGCAGCAATGGTGAGATACACTGTATTAAAAGAATTGTTCTGCAACAAAAACATGCCTGTAAAAAACTGAGCATTCCATTTTGTAAAAACGCTTGTCAAACAATTGTGATTATTTTCGTTACTTCGAATGCTTCCGTGGGTGTAGTATGGAGGAGATGACTGTCGAGAACTATGAACATTCACCTACAACTCGGTAGCACCATCCACTGGATTATTTGAGACAAAATAGACCAAATGACCCATTATCTTCCTCTGCCTCCATACGAAAAAAAAAAAAAACGACGCAGACCCACGTGGACATATGCAACAAACTACACAAAACAAACAACGCAATAACATGATCAGAATCTTATTAAAACAGTAGACATTTCCACATTTGTCCTCGATACACTTAGTACCTCGGCCCTGTTGACCGGATTCATTTTACAATCGCTCCCAAACACATTTCAGCATAAACCAAAATCTCCAGAATCGAACCGGCCCTAGAAGTTATATCAAAAGAAGAAGTTAAATAATCCGACAAGAAATTTACCGAATACTTCGTTTCTAAACCACCGAAACAGAACCTCTCAACATATGAAAAAGCTTATCACGGGAAGCTCAAGGAAAATCCAGATGTAACAGAATTTCTTCTTCATCTTCGTTATACTCTTATCAGAGGAGTCGTGATTTGGCATCATTTTGTAGGAGCTGTGGCTCAAAGTTGTCGTTTTTTTTTCTCCTCGATACGTGTCCAAAGTATCTTAGAATTCGTGAGTATACCGTTTGTGAAAGTCACTGCGGATCTTGTATTTTATTGAAAATAGACACGTATGTTCGCCTGGTAGTCCAAGAAACTCGAAATATTCCTCTCCAGCACCTCATTTCACAGATATCGAGTATCTTCCTATCAGTTACTTTAAGAGTCCAGGCTTCTGCGCCATACAACACGATGGGGAATACCAGAGTTTTTAATATTTGTTTATTCGTGTTTATTGTAATGTCGCTATTTACCCATGTTATCTGCAGTCCTGCATGGGTATACAAATTGATTGACGACTTGTGATAAACCAATGTGAGTGATGTATGGTCTGTTATTGTTTAGGCGGTCTATAATCATTATCTTTGTTTTGTCGTGATTAATTTCTATGTGTAGTTTGGTGCATTCTTCGGTAAGTTTTCGTATTAGCTCTTGCAGTTTTACAGCGTTGAAATAACCCATTAATATCGTAATTTTTTCCTTTTGGGTTTGTTTTCTTGCTGCTCTTATATCCTAATAAAAATTTTCGATGTCTTCCTTGCGTCCCTCGCTTGTGAGTGCGTAAATTTGTATGATATTAATTCACCATGGGTTAGAGTTCAGTTTCATTATTGCGATTTTGTCTTAATTTATTAATCAACAATTGGGTTTTCTGTATTCTTCCTCACAAAATTTTTTAATATGAATACAATAAATACTTGGGCCTTTTAAATACTTAAGTTGTTCTTAGGTACCGTTTAGTTAAACATGTACACATGGACAATAAATGCCCTCAAGAACTTTTTTATTTTAGTTTATTATTTTAAACAAAGAAATAATTTACGTATCATTTATTTCTAATTTGTTTGCCGTTTCGGCCGAGCTCGCAAAGGCCACCATGTCATCTTCGTATCTTAAATTGGTGATTTTTACTCCTCCCACGGCGATGCCACTATTCCAGTTTTCCAAGGCTATCCTCATAATATATTCACTGTATATATTAAAAATCATTGATCATAGTATAAATCCCTATCTAGCACCTCTTCTAATTGCACAGGGGTTTGAAAGGGAGTTGACTATTTGTATAACTGCTTCACTGAGAGTGTATAATTCTTGGATCATTAGAATTAAGTAGCTTGGTACCCTCAATTCGGTTAAAATGATCCATAATCTATTCCATTTCAGACTAACGAAGGTTTTGCTGTAGTCGTTAAAGCATTTGTACAGTGGCTTGTTAACCTCACGAACCTTTTCTATAATTAGTTTTAGGTTTATTATTTGTTCTCGAGTATAGTATTACCTGTAGATAAAAGAAATGCTACGGTTATGATGAATACAGAGGACTCCCATAAGAAGATGGGCGACATCGTAAACAACCAATCATACAAGTATATATAATCAGACCTAACCGACTGCCTGAAAATAGAAACAAATTATTCCCCAGAGAGAAGACATCAAAATGCTCTAAACTCTGTGGTCTACAAGAAATCCACAAGGTCTAACACGATCTCTAACCTCTCAACTCCAACCAGAAAACACAAATCCATCGAAAGGAACTGCTAACATCACCTTAAGGTCATCCAAACCTTAAAATTTAAGTCTACTGATCTGCTAGTAAGATTTGACGTTTTCTGTGCTTTATTCAATATCCCGGTAATAAAACAAGCAAGTTATTATATAAACTGATCAAACCAGAACACATGGCTAGTCTGACATAACACTACCTGAACAATACCTATTTCATATACGATGGACACAGTTGCAAACAAATTGAAGACGTTCTTATGGGGTCCCTTTTATCACCAGCTCCGGCGAACATTTATATGAACTCCTTCGAGGAAATAGTTCTACAAAACTGCTTTCTCAAAACAGTCACTTTAGCTCAGGTACGTGAACGACTAGCCACATGGGATTGAAGAAATACATCGGTTTCTTGGACACCTCAACTTCTAACATAATAAGATCAAATGTATCATGAAGAACGAAGAAAAAACACCTAGTCCCATACCAGGCCGAAGCACTTGCCCACATATTTTGTAGAAAATAAATACACTCGAACCGATTCCTAAATGTATAATCGCACCACCACCAAGCTCAACTACAATTTATGTTAGAAACTTTAGAATTTCGTGCTATAGCCGTATCCAATGAAACGGAGATATGGAAACCCTGAAGAACATTTGTTTGTCCAACTGTTCCAAGAAACATCCATATAACAAGCAATTAATAAAGATTTCCGTGTTGAGAGAGAACAAGAACAACCTTCTGCAACAGTTCTTCTACCTTACACCAAAGCCTATACTGACAGAGCTTCAAACATCTTACGTCGATTTAACATAAAACTTTCTGCACAAATACGAAAATTGGAATCCTTTGTAGAAGCCCGAAGGGCACAATCCGTCTAGAAGAGTATATGAAAAGCCTTGCTCTTACTATGAGATAGCCATATTGTTAGCTCAGTGGCTAAATACTAGGCTACTAAGCGTGGGGTCTCGAGTTCGAGACTCAGACACTGCCGGTTTTTATGATTAGGGAAAAGCCTTTGTGGTTCTCTTCTTCAGAGAGGGAGTCTCTTATATTCTACGTAAATGAAGACTACGTGCACGTAAAATAACCCAATCCCTGGCATCTGTGATTAGCCCTATCAGTGGAATTAGGCCGACGTTAAATTAGAAAATAAAAAACAAACATCCGACTGTGAGAGGACCTACATCGGACAGACAAATCGTCATTCCTCAACTCGTGTGGAGGAGCAATTATCTATTGCTCTAGCTCAATACACTCTAAACACCGGGCATAAAACAAACTTGCAGGAGACAAATAAAATTTAGCGTGAAATATACCTAAAATACCAAAGTTTATAGGAAGCTGTCGACACAGAAACGAGGCCATATAGTTTGAATAAACGTGACGATGAATTGCGTTGACCTCCCACGTGGGAGTCAGGTGTTGAAAAATCGACTGTCTGGCGTAAAAATCCACGAATTCAAAAAGACGCGCTTAAGGGCCGAATGCGTTAATCACAACGTTGTCTTTTACCAATCGCACTAAAACTAGTTCAGGGCAAAGTCAGCGAGCATATATTAAGTCCACCACTTGACTAATTTTAGTCATTAGCTACGTCTCTAATGGACAGGGGATCTAAAGTTTAATCACGTGCTTCAACCGGATGTGGATGCCTCCCGGTGTGTTTACTTTATTACAAATGCAGTAGTCTCGTAGTGCTGGGCAATTAATTACGGATTAAAATTAAAAGTGTTGCATCTTTGATTAAACACTGGTACAATTTCTTTTTGTTTTCTAGCGTTTTGTATTTTATTCATGTTTTTAACTATTGCACGTATAGATAACTGTGTGTTATAAATCCCACCCCTGCCAACAATATATAACTTTCCGAATCTTGAATGCAGGCTTGTTAAGGTTTCTTTGTATTAATAATACACACTTTTACCGATTATAGAATTTATTCACAAAACCCACTGCTTTCCTTCACAACTGTCGGAATTATAAAGAGACCTGTCGATCATTTTCTATCACCCAGGAAGCCATGTTTTATGACCAAAATTATAAACCTTAGAACTAGAGAAGGTAGGTAGCCAATGTACGCATAAACAAAGTAGGCTCACTATAATGTAATTTACAAATTTTGATCGGGTGTGATTTAGAACCCTGAAATACCCCACTGATGATTTAATATAGATTACATTGGTAGTATGATATCAAACAACATATAAAATTCAGTATTTCTGAAGACATAAAATTGTATTTCCTCAAGTACTGGTTGAGAGCCATTCTTCCATATTATCAGGCATGACAGTCACATCAATCCGTCTTCCATATGTATTCAACATAATATTTGATTTGGAGATATTGCCTAGTTGTTCAAGAGCTGGCCTGGCCATTTTCATTCCACGAAATACTTCAGTGGTAAATTGTCATCCACAGTAATTTACAAACTTTATAAAATCTTCTAAGAAGAGCATGGTTGTCTAGCTGTGTTCTTTTCTATTAAACGTGCAGTTAGTCAGTGGTAATTTTAATTTATTTTAAGCTATTTAAAAGGAATATTTACCCGTAACCTTAAGTTTTTGAGAGCTGACAGAGTTTTCATTTTAAAGTGATAATGGTAGAAACTTTTTTAAATTTCAAAACATTAATAACGGCTGTCATGCAAAACTTTGAAACGCCCTAGTTGCTTCATTAACGTAGACGCCACCTACGGGGTTATAGTAAAAGTTAAATATTAGTTTGGTTTAAACTTATATGACTATTATATTTCATGTGGCTGGTTTTGTTACTATATGGTTGATGTGATAACTAGGGGATAATTAAAACTTTAAATTATTTTATAACGGAAGAGTATTGCAATATATACGAGGAAGTTCCAATTAGTATAGTTCCACTAAAGCGTAGATAACACCATAGTATAACATTCACTAAACATGTGAAAATTTGGTCTAGTGTGCCATTGTTATTACTTGCATTAAATACATCATTCCAGGCTCCAAATCATCGTCAGAGTTGCAGAGTTGGTTTTTTTAAATTATTTGATTCTTTGTCGTTAATCCATGTGATATATCAATGTTTATGCAATTAGAAATAAGTGTTAGTATATGTAGTATACTATAGTTAAACGTCAATATCAAATAAAACAAAATATACTACTCACTTCGGAATACTCGAGATATACCGGATATTTCAAGGAATGAACTCTACTATGAGCTCTTTTTTATTTCTTAGGTATTACATTACGTAATGTATAAGTAATATTAGAAATAATATTATATGTATTATAACATTCTCACTCTCGGGGATTATCACCTTGTTGTGGTGAGAGGGCTCTGTAGGTTCAATGACCCTGAGGGCGACGCCAGCTGGAGCAAATGCTCCAGGTAGGGCCACCCTTGCTGGTAAAGCCAAGGGTGATAACTGAAGCTAAGAATTATCCAAAGCCGCAGCGTTTGTACCCAGATTCGACGGCTTCACACAGCGTCTGTTTCCAGATTGGGCCAATGATTTCAAACTCACGAACTTCCTCGGCAAGTGGGGTGTTTTAATACAATTTATACCTCATGGAAACGCGAAATTTAAAGACAAAATTGCGCCAGATGGGTAGAGTTAGTAATTAAAACTCCCAAATATCGCTAAATCAATCCAATCCAGTACCAAAAACAAAGTCATTCAAAACTGGCAGTATCAATATTTAACGTTCGATCCTATCTCAGTGATAAGAGACTCGATAAATTAGAGTTATAACATAAATTGGAACATAGTAGGCCTAGCTGATATCATAAGAAAAGGAGGAAGCCTTTAATCAACTAAATTCTGGAAACACCCTATACCATGGTGAAAATGTAGAAGGAGGAAATGAAGAAGTCAGCTTCATGTCCACAAATCAACTGCACAAAGTATTACTTTGTACAAAAGCGTTTCTGGAAGAGTATCCTATCTAGTGATTGAAATAAATAAAAAGCTAAGCAAAGAAGTAATACCGGTCTATGCACCAACATCAGCGCATGTCGGCGATAAGGTTCAAGTTGTTTATGAAGACATCACAATAACAATGGATGAAATTAACACAAACTACACCCTGATCCTGGGCGACTTGAATGAAAAGCTTGGACGTCAAATACAGTCAGATGAGGGTAATGTTGGAAACTTTGGGTACGGGACTAGGAATCCTCTACCATTCATATATGTTGTATAATTTCTTAGAACAAAAGCGTATAAACTCTACGGACACCTTCTATGAAAGACAGGCACAACGAAAATTTGTATTAGTCCAGACGGAAAAACCAAGAATGAAATTGACTATATTCTGACAACAAATAAATGCATAGTAACAAATGTTTCTGTACTAAATTAATTCTCAATAGGAAGTGACCATCGATTGGTTAGAGCAAATATAGTTCTAAAGGAAAAGCCACTAAGATCTAAGTGGCTTCACGCACTGCCTACACTTATAGATACAAACACAGTGCTCAGAATGGTTTTCGGCAATCAAGATCCACTGAGTCGGCAGCTTATGAGTTGCTAAAGCAGATATATAGTAACATCAACAGCAAAAAGGTCACGGCTCTGCTGCTTTGCGACTTGAATAAGGCCTTTGATATGGTCTGTCCTCAGATATTAATACCTAAATTGGAGAGATATGGCATAAAGAGGACAGCCTTGCGATGGTTTGAATCCTACTTGGTTGGTCGTCAGCAATATGTTTCTGTTCCGGATGGTGCAACCGGAGGATCATCGGATGCCAGATAATCTCTTGTTGAAACAAAGGTGGAGGTACCCCAAGGATCTATATTGGGTCCCACGATATTCAATATTTTTATAAATGATTTACCATTGTTTGTGGACGCTGATCTGGTGATGTACGCCGATGACACTACCGCCATAATATCAGGTACCAATCAGGAGGAGTTGCTGCTGCGGGCCAGTTAGGTGTTACTCAGTTGCATGATTGGTTTTCGAGTAACTGTTTGTATTTGAATATAACTAAGACACACTTTATTATCTTTAACAACATAACAATATTGAAGTCTCGTTCAGATGATCTTATCGCATTATTTCATTGGCTTTTGGCTTGGGCTTTGTGTTTTTGTTTGTGCTGTATCTGTTTCAGATGTAGCATCTGTTCAAGGGTGAGTGCGTGTAGGAATTAAATGTTGACTCGGATTTTTTTGTGTTTTATCTGTGGTGTATATGTGAGCATATATAAATGTGTAAACGCATACCAGTGATCTTCTTAGTTTAAAGTGACGATCCCATGATATGACTCAATTTTTGGAAACATTTTCAACATGACATGGAGAATTTTTTTTTAATTTTTGCTCTCAATTATTTATATTAAATTGTTTGAGATTTATAATCATGTATTTTATGTATACCGTTTTGGTCTAAAGGCATAATAAAGTTCGTATTCTTATTCATCTTAAAAGAAAAATGTAACGAATATGAAGATATGGTCAAGACTGCGTCAATGGATCAAAAACTGCATGAAACTCTCGATGAATCAAATAATGTTATTTGCTCTGCTATCCTTAAATCCTGCAAGCATTTCGCAACGAAAAGAAAGGTGAAACAATACGTTATTAGTAATCACACCAAAGCACTAATAGACCAGCGCCGAAAGCTAGCATCTGAATTTATTTTAAGAAAATCACAAATGTATGTTCTAAAAGATGAAGACGAAAACAAAATAAGGCACAAGAGAGACATTACTGAATTCGTAATCAAGTTGTACCAAAAACTGCATGCCTCTCAAAAAGAACCACCAACTGCAACCACTAACAACCTTGAGCAAAAAATAATCTAGGTCAACTCGGAAGATATGCCAGACAGATACATAAAAAATTAAAGCCGCTCTCAGAGATTTGAATAACAATAAGATGCCTGGAATGGATGAAATCACCGAAGAAATGCTAATAGAGGGAGGAAATACAGTATTAGGTCTGCTAGAAGTGATACTGAACAAGTGCCAGATATCCCACTGGAATGGAATAAAGCAAGAACGGTGTTTCTATTTAAGAAAGAAATAGATGTACACTTGAAAATTATATCCCATCTCCCTCCTTTCTCAAGTATAAAAACTACTCACCAGAATTTTTACGAAAAGTCTAACAAATAAATTCGAAATGTTTGAGGAAAGTGAGCAGGCTGGTTTTCGTAAGGTATATAGCACATGTATTGACCATAAAACGAATATCACTAATGCTTGCTTCTCTAAAACGCGAAATTTATCTTTCAGGTGTTTTGCAACTTTTTTGGTACCTATGAGTACCACTTGGGACGAAAAGGTTGAATAACGAAGATTTTGATGGCCTTGACCTACTTTATTCCTGCTATTATTTTTCCAGTTTTTTTTATTTGAAAAACTTGTTGACTATCTTCCATTTACTTTTAAAGTTAAAGTTACTTATTTTTTTTAGCCTCGTTATTACTTGTTTACTTCTCTTGTTTCCATCATTTACCCCAGTTACTTCCAATGATCTAAATTAGTTCCGGCTGCTTTCTTTTCAGTCACTTTATGTGGTTTTTCTTCTAGAACTGATATTTAAATGTATTTTTTTATTAATTTAGTACATGTGTGGTGTATTGATAGCCACCACTGAACTTCTGTTAACCTATTATTGATGATAATCATTTTAGCTAATTAAATACGCTACACATATGCTGTTCTATATGGAATTTTACCAATCTTTGGCACGACAAAAACATTTAACTTATCTTTAATATGTATCTAAAAACCGTTAATTATTGTTCAAGCTGCCTCTTATCAAGCCTTCTTTATACGTCTATTGATGGTTGAGATAGAAAATTATACCTTATCACTAGTCATGTAGGTTAATTATTTTTTTTGCCAACAATTTCATCACGTACAACTTTAATCTACGACAACAGTCACTTACACATGTTGTGTAATATCAAAGAAATAATGATATAGGATTTATTCCAGTACTATATATTTACTTATAGGCAATTGGTAATAGTATCCTTGAAACAAGCGGAATTTTATTTGTTTTGGTTACTTCATGCTTTCATGCCCATTGTAGTTTAGCAAATTGATCTATATAAAATACGAATTTCTCTAGACCGATAGTTAATACCTAAATAAATAATCGATAAAACTGTCGTTCCTGGTTAACAACAGCACTTCAATCATTTCAAGCCAGCACTTTTTTTAGTCGCTAATCGTGACGGAATTTCAGCAGCTTACGTCAATCGCATTCCACTAAATAACTGTACGAATTATTTAAATCTTTTATATCAACGTTATTAATTACTAATAATGCAATATCACGAGTGAAAATCGAAAAAGTACATGCGCTGTGGTTTGATAAAGTGCTCTCGATAACTTTGATATATTGACGTACTTTATTTTTTTGTTATTATTAGTTCTATTCTCTTTACTTATTTGTGGTCAAGGTCCTCTGAAAGGAATATGCGTCCGTCTTTTACAGAAAGGTTTTTATTAATAGGAATCAGCATGGGTGGACTTGTATTTACGGCTCTTAAAGTATGAAGGAAAAAAAGGGAGACATAATGTTGTAATTGTCCTCGGTCATATTGTTCATTTAGCGAAGGGTATTATGTGAACGTAAATATATCAGCCCTCTATTTGTAACATGTCAGGCAGTGGGTGCTAATATACCTGAAAATGAAATTATGCTACCTACATGTAGATATGTACAAAGGAGCTCTAGTTACTATAGTTTGGTTGCAAAAATCTGATAGGGAGTGCCTTATCTTGTTCATAATTGCTTATTTACATTGTAACTCTTGCGTAAACAAACCGTTATGCTTCTTAATGATAATTATAATTTGTATTATACACCGTGCTTTAACCGAGAATCTGACTATATTCATTTAAGGGGCTGTTGCCGTATATACACGTATATGGAGAAACAGACGTTCGCGGTTTTGCAATGCATTATTGAACTAAAATTGCTATAGCAATGGTATTGATACCAATTTAAAGATAAAGGTTCAGGCTATCGATTAACAAGTTTTAAATAAAAAGTAACAATTAGAAGGTAGCAAAAAGAAATTATAAAAATACCCCATTTCTACGTATGTTAAGAAATGTTCAATATCTGTATTTTTTCTTTCTTAATCTCTTTCCTCATGTACCCTTGGTAGACATCTAGGTTTTTCCCCATTTTTACTTCTTGTAGAACTCAATAAACTCCTTCCTATTAGCTGTACACTCTGTTGCCTGCTTCCAACTCTCATTGCCGGATCTCGACCTTTACAATTTTTATTTTAGTAATGTTTTGGATTCTGACTAGACAGTTCTCGTTTCGCCTGGTATCGGATGATGAGGTAGCAGGGGTTATTTGTGCCATTTCATCTCAGTCTACTGGCTCTGATGGTGTGGGTATTCGTTTGATAAAGTAATGTTGTCCTCATTTAGATCCTTATATTCGCATATTGTTAATTTTTTTTTGAATTTTTCGTTTTCTCACCTGAAGGAAAACTGCACTTATTGTACCTAGTTGTATGGTTAAATCGCCCAAGATGTTTAATGACTTGCGGCTAAGTTGCATTCTGCCCGCCTTATCTAAAGTGTGCGAAAGGATTATGGTCAATCATTAGCATGAACACTTGGACATATTTCAAATGCTACCTTTGAATCAATCTGGGTTCCGGCCTGGTTATGGATGTGCTACTGCTTTGTTGGGCTCGACGGGTGATGTTTTTAGGGCTATCGATGACGGGACACTTAATTTGTTGGTGCTGCAGGACTACTCCAAGGCCTTTGATACTCTCAATCATAAATTACTTGTTTCAATTTTACACAACATTGGCCTTGGGAGCGTATTATCAGCCCTAATTCTGTGACATTTGGTGTTTCTCATGTCATTCTTTCCAGTTCTTTTCTTCTTCTTCTACTGAATCTTCTTAATTTTTTCCTCATATACCTTTGGTGAATGTCGAGGGTTTTTCCCCATTTTTACTTCTTGTAGAACTCAATTTATTCCTTCCTGTTCGTTGTACACTCTGTTGCCTGCTTCCAACTCTTTCCTTTGTCTCTTAACGTTTTGGAGATTGTGTCGTTTCCGTGGTCTTCCTCTTGATTTCCTTCCACAAGCTCTCGCCTCCCACACTTGTTTCACTTACCTGTCGTTTCCATCTCATCTGCCCATCTTCTATTTTTTCTATATGGATGTAACTCCGAGCCTTTCTCTTATGTCTGTGTTTCGAATTATATCCCTCTTTGTGATTCCTTCTACTCTTCTTAGGTACTTCTGCCGCCTGCACACTCGATTTTTGTCTTGTGTTTATCACCCATTTTTCAATTCCATTGGCATCAGTATTGGCATCTATATTGTTTTGACACTGTTAGCTTTGTCTCCTTCGAAATTTCCCGTTTGTTCATGAATGCCCCTCTTATAGCACTGTAAAGTCTTCCTGCAGTCTTGACTCACTTTCGTATCTTACTTGGCTATCTGTTATCAATCCCATATATTTAAATTCTCTAACCTGTTCTAGGTTTTCTTCTTCTACTTGGCTGTTAATTATTTTCTCCTCCTTGGATATCACCATCACTTTTGTCTTTTCTTTAATTATTTTCAGTTTTAGTATATTCAGTGTCTCCTCCCATATTTTCAGGTTCTCGTTTAGTGCTTTTCTGATCTCCCAAACATTACTATATCATCGGCAAATACACACCCTGTTATGTCTAATGATGCTAATTCCTTTCGTTCTTGAGTTGCTTCTTAAATAATGTCATCCATTACAGATATGAACAGCAATGGGTTCAAAATTCCTCCTTGTCTAACTGCTTGATTTGTTGCAAATTCTAATGACTTTTTATTTGTATTTCTTATATAATTTTTAGTTTGTCTGTACATTGATTTAACTGCCTTTAATAATTCTTCTCCCATTCCTTTCTAATGTATACTCTTCCATACTTCCTCTCTAGGTATACTGTTAAAAGCCTTTTTCAGGTCCAAAAAGCACATATATCCTTCCGTATGGTACTCCCTAGTCTCCTCTGCTATTTGCCTTATGGTAAAGGTCTGGTCTTGTGTACTATGTCCTGATCTGAATCCACTTTGAGAATCATCCAAATGCCTTTCTATCTTGTCTCGTACCTTTATCTCTAGAATCCGCTCATATATCTTCCCAGGTACGATGATGAGTGATATCCCTCTGTAGTTTCTACATTGGCTAGTATCTCCCTTCTTGAAAATTGGAACAATCACTGCCACTTCCCCGTCCTTAGGTTTTATTTTATCTTCCCAGGCCTTTTACATACCTCTAGAAGTAATTTCTGTCCTTTTTGTCCTATATTCTTAACCTCTTCAGGAATTATACCATCATGCCCAACTACTTTCCCTATTTTGATGTTGCTTATTGCTTTGTTTAGTTCTGCTTCTGTTACTGTTTCGTGATTGTCATAATTTTCTTGTCCTGTCTCCCAAACCTCTTCATCATATGTACTTCTACCATCTTCTCCTAGTAACTCTTGGAAGTACTCCTTCCATTTGTTCATTTTGTCTTCATGTTCTGTTGCTTAATTTGTTTCAGTTGGCAAGTTTTTGTGCTCTTAGATTTTTTATTACATTAGAGGAAAGTTTTTGATTTCCTCGACTATCTTCCTCCATATTTCCTCCAAATTCGTTCCATGATATTGCTCTGGCATTTTGAACTTCTTCTTTGGCTTTCTTCCTTTGTTTTTTATAATCCTGAAATATCTTCTCCTTTCCCTTTTGCAAATATTGTTTCTTCTTTTTTGTCACATTTCATTCACTCGTTGATTCCACCAATTTGTTTGTTTTCTGCTGTCGATGTAGCATGCTGTTCCACACTCTGCTTTTGCTGCTATTCTTATGATTCCTTTGAATCGATTCCATACCTGGTCCATATCCAGTTTTGCTGATTATTTTCTTTTTTTGCATCCTTCCTCAACTAGCCTTTGATATTCTTTGCTTACTGTCTCTTCCTTCAGTCTGTATGTTTTGATTACTTGTTTTCCTTTGGTTTTCGTCAATTTCCTTTGTAGTGCTGTTTTATTTCTGGGTTTCAGTAATGGCTATGCTCAACATGCAGTGGTCACTTCTAATCTCCGTTCCCTTTCTGACTCTTGCATCTTTTATATCCTTTATATTGCCTATTTCCACCAATATGTAGTCTATTATCGACTTTTCCTTCCTGCTTCTCATTTCTCTTGTAAATTTGTGTGTCTTTATGCTTAAACCTTGTATTCGTAATCACCATATTATTCGTCGGGCAGAATTCCAGCATTCTTCTTCCATTGTTGTTTATTGCCTCTTCCAAATATCTTCAAAGAATTTCCTCATACCCTTCCGTTCCCACTCTACTATTAAAATTAAAAAATAAATATTAAATTAAAATATGTCCTAATTGTCATTGTTATCATCTTCATTGGGCCTGTAATCTATCACTATTGTCACTTTCATTTGGTGTTTCATTTTTATTTCCAACGTCATGATTCCTTCTGATCTGCATTTCCATTCCTTTACATCTCTTACCTTTTCCTCTGCCAATACAATTCCTATATGCCTTGGCATTGTCTGTGTTCGTTACTCCGCTATAAAATAGTATATATCCGTTTCCCAAATTTACGCTTCGCTGTCTTCTATTTTTTCTTTCAGTTTTAGTGAGTATTTGTAGTTTTGCCTTCTCCATTTCGTCCAGTAGTTCTTCCTCTTTTCCGTTTATCCCTCTTATGTTCCATGTTCCTATCTTGTACCTTTTCCTCTTGTTTTCAATTTCCTGTCTCCCTTATTATCTTTCACTAGTATTCTTAGTTTTTTTGGCCTTTAACCGTCAGTTCTTTTTCCTGTTGGTGCCATATCCATCATTTAGCCCACTCATACACTGTTTCCTGTAGCCGTTTCTTCCCTAGCAATACTTCTAATTTTTCTCTGTATTTCCTTTTCTGTCATAGTCATGTCTTTATCTATATAAAAATAATATAGAAAATGGTCCAAAGAAAACACCAGTATAAATAAAGTTGATTTATTCAGTAAGCCAAAGCTTTGACGTTTGCGAAGCAGTGTTTTGGTTTGTTTCCATGTGCTCCGGTTCATTTCGCGCTCTGAGGTCGTAATTTCCACAGGCCTTTTGTTTGGATTTTTAATCAGCATTTACGTCATAATCCAGCCCTGAAGATGAGGCAGGTGCCTCGAAACATGTTGGATTACTGAATAAATCAACTTCATTTATATTGGTGTTTTGTTTGGACAATTTTCTATATTATTTTTACAAAATGGAACACCCAATGTACTCCTCGTCTACGTTTTCTTTGTTATCTATATAGACGTTTGCATTTCTCAGCCTGCGGCTCTTGGCGTTCATTATATCTTATTTTTTTTCCATCTTTCGATTTCCGCCAGCACCATTTCTGTTTTCTCTCCTTTGTTCATCTTGTACGCCTTAACTATCTTGGGCTCTAATTATAGCTCCTTAGAAATACATTTCTCAAGTGATTCCTTTACATTCTCGTCCTCCACTTTTAGACTTTTTACTATTATTTTGGCCCGCTTCTTTTCTTTCTCTTAATTTTCCATTCTGCTTTATATTTCGTCCAGTCACCCTTGCGTTTGGGATTTTTCCTATTCTCACTTTTCCTTTTTTATACGCAGTTCCAGTCTTACTGATTTTATCTCCTCTTTCAATTATCTATTGTTCTTCTTCATTTCTTGCATCATCTCCTTCAACATGTCTCTCAGTTCCTCTATCCTTTCGTTTCTTCGCTCTTGTTACTCGTTTCAGTCTTACAACTCCGCCCTGTTGTTGCTCTTTTTTCCTGTATTCTCCTTTTTCTGGCGACCTTGACAATTTATTGCTCGTTGCAAATATGTGTGCTCCCTCTTTGTGCCCCTCTTCGTCTGTCATTTTCGTTGTCTCTACCTCTTTTTTATCTTTTTTCATTTGTCCTGTCTATCTGGTATGCCGTTTCTTTATCTCGTTCTGTTTTTCACTCCAGGATTATTTATTGCAAGCAAACTTTTTATTCATCAATGTAGCACTTTACCGCCACGCTCAGCTCTTTTCCTATTTCAAAGTTGTTTACATAACCTCACTTTTACGTTTGATATTCAATCACTAAGTTACCCGTGTTTCGTCCTATATTAGTGCCTATTCGGTATATTATCACTAAAATGCCACGTACCTTCACTGTGTTTGCAAATAAAACTATCGATGAAACCACTTTTGGATATCCGCTTCGCAGCGATTTTATATACGTCATCCGTAAACCGTACCCTACTGTTGATTTCTCTACTGAAAGGAAACCTTCGAAATCGGACAATACGAGAAGAGTGTGAGTGAGAACTAGATGAGTTATCAGACTGTGAAGTACTCACAAATGGAATTATATTTTCAATAGTAAATACTATTTTTGAAACAACTGAAGGGGGGTAGCCGTTCAAGAGTAAAATATCAAAAAGTCTTTTTAGGTTTTAATTTAATAGAGATCAAACGAACAATCAAAGATACGGAGATGTTAGTGAATAATGAAACAGCATCAAAAGATACAACAACATAACCTTCGAGGATCTCCAGGTCTTTCACACAATCAGCAAAAGAAAATTAATCTTTAATATTGCATGGTAACATTCGTAGAAAGACTTCGTAAAGATATTTGATAGAAAAATAGACAACTGCCTATTAGGAGATAATTGAGAAGACATAAGAGGACACCCCTCTTAAACCAATAAATGTAACTAGGTAATGATTTCCAGAATACTAAGATATTGTTTATAATGCAATGATTACAATAAGTTCTGTTAATATGTTAGAATAATAATTTGTAAGAAAATATTTTTTGTTAGTTTTTGTAGGTTTAAAAATAAAAACTGGGAGCTAGCGTTCATCCTATAAATATCATGATATGGTGTATAACTACATAATGAAATTAATGGGGCCAGTACCTACTGAGAGCGAAGACCGGGTTCGATCTCGTGTAAATCTATGGGCTGTAGCTAAAAGCTAATTATTTAGTCAAGTTTGTTGTATTAGAATGCCTGATTGGTTAGCATCGATGATTGTTATATAATATTGTAAATTATGTGTAAGGTTTTCATTTTGTGTTGTATGCCTGATTCACATATTTAGTTGCTTTGGTAAATTTTAGTAAAGTGGGTACCTTTATTAAATGTAATAGACTTCCACGGTTATTATCTGTATGCATGTTGTTTCCGGGTGGAAACCGTGTAGAGGCTCTGACAAGTTCCGACGTTTCATCCACGGTTGCAAGGGACATTTTCAAGGCAAGTGTTGTTACTTCAATGAATGAATTCACTGCACTGATCCAAACTCGGCTGGATCATGCTTATATAGGCAAGGACTGGAGTGGGGGATGCGCACTAGCACATGGCCGTTGCGTTCAGGTGATTGTTGCCGAGTGCAGGACGAGAAATTAGAGAGAGGCATTCGCCAAGCAATTGGTAGTTGAAAACCATCATCCCTCTTAATATTTTTGGGGCCATTATAAACCTTAATGGCTTCTCGGAATTTTCTGGGAAAAAAAGAAGGCTCTTGAGCTAAGACTTTAGACATAATGGTATGACCTGTTTCATGACGGCTGAATAATATGACCCAGGCGAGTACAGCGTTCGTTCTCCTTTAAACGAGTAGCAATCGTACGCTTAGTTTCAACAAGGAACAAGGGATCTGATAAAGGGCTAAGGGCAATGGAGTAAGAGTGGGCGAAAAAAAATTGATAATGAATGATGAAGAGTACACATGGAACCAACAGGAAAAATCACTGATCGTTAAAGGCCAAAAATGGTGGCTAAAATACTAAGAATACCAGTGAAAGATAATAAGAGG
Organism: Sperchopsis tessellata; assembly: GCA_033557685.1. Lineage (NCBI taxonomy): Eukaryota > Metazoa > Arthropoda > Insecta > Coleoptera > Hydrophilidae > Sperchopsis > Sperchopsis tessellata. Next base: position 22,924 of record JAWQRN010000370.1, read on the forward strand.
ACGACACAAGATAAGAACGGGAACATGCACAAGGAAGAGAGGCAGGAAATTGACAATAAGAGGGAAAGGTACAGGATAGGAATATTGAACTAAGAGGGATACACGGAAAATAGGAAGAACTAGTGGAAGAAATCGAGAAGGCAAAACTACAAATACTCGCTATATCTTAAACAAAAAGAGAAGACAGGGAAGCGTAAATTTGGGAAAGAAATATACACTATTTTATAGCGGAGTAAAGGACACATATAACGCGAAGGCAGGGGTAGGAATAGTATTGGCAGAGTAAAAGGTAAAAGATGTAAAGGAATGGAAATGCAGAATAGTGATAGTTTACGGATCTAAAAAAGATGATAACAAAGATAATAAGGACATATTTTGGAAAGATTTGCAACAGGTAACGGAGGAGAGGAGAGGACAAATAATATTAGCGGGTGATTTTAATAGTAGAGTGGGAAATAAAACGGAAGGATATGAGGAAATTCTGGAAAGATATGGGGAAGAGGTAATGAACAATAATGGAAGAAGAATGCTGAAATTCAGTAAGACGAATAATATGGTGATTACGAATACAATGTTTAAGCATAGAGACACACAAAATTACAATAGATATGAGAAGAAAGAAGGAAAATTTCATAATAGACTTAATATTGGTGGAAACAGACCATATAAAGGATTAAACAGCTGAAAGAGTTAGAAGGGGAGCGGAGATTGGAAGTGACCACTACATGTTGACCATAGCCATTACTGAAACCCATAAAGAAAACGCAGTACAAAGGAAATTGACGAGAACCAAAGGAAAAGAAGTAATCAAAACATATAGACTGAACGAAGAGACAGTAAAAAACGAATATCAAAGGCTAGTTGAGGAAAGATGCAAAAAACAAGATTGTCAGCAAAAAATGGATATGGAACAGGTATGGGATCTATTCAAAGGGATCACAAGAACAGCAGCAAAGCAGCGTCTGGAACAGCACGTTACATCGACGGCAGAAAGCAAACAAAGTGGTGGAAGCAACGAGTGATAGAAGAAGTGACAACAAAATAAGAAGCTGTGGAAACAGGATTTGCAAAAGGAAACGGAGAAGGCAATTAAGGATTATAAAAAAACAAACGAAGAAAGCTTAAGGCGAAGTTAAAAACGCCAAAGCAATACAATGGAAGGAATTTTGAGAAAAGATGGATTTTGAAAACACTTGTCAACTGCAAGAAATTAAGAACAAAGAAGGAGAGATTCTCACAGAACATGAAGACATAATGAACAGATAGATGGAGTACTTCCCAAAGTTACTAGGAGTAGATGACGAAGAGGTTGGGGAGACAGGACAAGAAAATGACGACAATCACGAAACAGTAACAGAAGGGGAACTTAAAAAAGCAATAAGCAAAATCAAAATCGGGAAAGCGGCTGGGCATGATGGTACAACTTCAGAAGAGGTCAAGAATATGGGACAAGAAGGACACGAAATTACTGCTAGAGGTGTTTAAAAAGGCCTGCGAAGATAAAATAATACCTACGGACTGGGATGTGGCAGTGATAGTGCCAATTGTCAAGAAGGGAGATAGTAGGCAATGTAGAAACTACAGAGAGATATCACTTATCAGAGTACCTGACAAGATAGAAAGGCATTTAGATGATTCGAAAAATGGATTCAGACCAGGACATATTACACAAGACTAGATTTCTACCATACGGCAAATAGCAGAGAAGACTAGGGGTACAACAGGGTAGGATATATGTGCTTTGTGGACCTGGAAAAGGCTTTTGACAGTATGCCTAGAGTGGAAGTATGGAAGAGTATACATAAGAAAGGAGTGGGAGGAGGATAATTACAGGCTGTTAAGTCGATGTACAGATAAATTAGAAACTACATAAGAACTGCAAATAAAGAGTCAGAAGAATTTACAACAAATGAAGGAGTTAGACAAGGAGGAATTTTGAGCCCATTGTTGTTCATATCTGTTATGGATGACATTATTTAATAAACAAAAACAAGAACAAACGGAATTAGCATCGGGTACAAGGATATGAACATAATATAGGTAACAGAGTGTGCATTTGAAGATGATATAGTTATATTTAGGAGAGCAGAAAAAGCACTAAATGAGAACTTGTAAATACGGGAGGAGGCACGGAATAGACGAAATCTGAAAATAAACAAAAAAGACAAAAGTGATGGTGATATCCAAGGAAGAGAAAATAATTTACAGCCAAGTAGATAGAGAAAACCTAGAACAGGTCAGAGAATTTAAATAACTGGGATCGGTAATAGATATCCAAGGAAGATACAAAAGTGACAATAACAACAGAGTCAAGTCTGCAGGGAGACTTTATAGTGCTATAAGAGGGGCATTCATGAACAGACGGGAAACTTTGAAGGAGACCAAATTAACAGTGTTCAAAACAATATACATGCCAATAATGACATATGGAAGTGAAACATAGGTGTTGACTACAAGACAAAAATTGAGGGTGTAGGCGGCAGAAATGAAGTTCCTAAGGAAACGACAGGCAAATGAAACAAGTGTGGGAGGTGAAAGGTTGGGAAAGGAAATCAAGGAGGAAGACCACGGGAAACCTGGAATGACACAATAGCAAAAACGTTAAGAGACAAAGGAAAGAGTTGGAAGCAGGTAACAAAGTGTACAGTGTACTGAAAGATGTGCTAATTAAAATTGATTTTCGCTGTAGTTTTATTTGTGGGGATACACACATTTTTTTTGTTAGAACCCGTTGACTTAGGACCAAAATACAAATTTATAGCTTGTTAGGAATTATACCTCTGTCTTTAACTGTAAATTGTAAAAAATGGTTTAAATCTATAATAACAATTATTATTTTATGAAACATTGGTGTGGCTAAAATTTTTTTTTAATTATAAACATCCAGTTTTAAATCTACCTTATCTAACGTTTTATAGGAAATTAACAAAGAACTATGAAAGTTTGAACAAGAAGTATATCCATCAAGTTATTTTGCAACTACTTAGCTAGCTAAACTGCAAACGTAAGCAACACCCTCTTAGAGGAGAAGTTATGTCGTGTAGGTCTCCCTTATTCCTTCAGCTGTGACGTTACATACTGCTTGGGTACAGTTGAAATTTATTTTAAGGTCCCCCACACAAATTAGCTGCCAGTCCCAGGTTGGCCGTTCATACTCTTGCCTCCTTGGGGCCGGCATAAACATGTGGGTAGACGAATAATTAATTATTGCGTAGAAAGGGTTCAAGCGATAGACGGAATGGTCTCTGGGTGTCCTGCATTAAAAATTACAAAGTTTAGAGGACCATGAGTTATTGCATTGTTGGATACATTTTACAGATAATTTATGATGTTTCATTATAATGCTATTACTTTGCTGTATGAAAGAGGTTCATATATATTTAAACTAGCATTTTATTTAAATTTTCGAATTAACTACTAAGATCACTTGTAGTAATTAATTTGTTACTAGTATTATCATCACTGAAATATCAAAGAATTGTTAACGCCAATCACCAAGCCATACTTTGTAATTTACTTAAGCTCTTTGTGTATACATTACATGTTCGATTTTTCCGTTGGCTTTTTGTGTATTAAATGACATGTTTTGATGACAATAAACACACCCAGTGTGTTTTACATACATCCATTTTTTTATTTTGGTCTTAGTCATTGTCTTTAGACTAGTACAATTGTAATGGCAACATATAATACCAATCTCTATGTGTATTTACAACTGTGTAAAGTTTAACAGAACCTATTAAATTAGTTTTTCCCATTTCCCCATAGTGAGATAAATCATTTGCATTCACTCTCATTAACTTGGTCATTCATATTTTGAAGACCAGATATTCTTCTTTAACTTATAAATGTAACCTATTTCTGAAAAAATGATACCTTTTCACATGAAAGGTAAAAAAGAACTACATAACTACCAACCATTATATGTTGTTTTGGTAATCTATCGAGTATCCTCTCGAAGATTATCTGGATGGAGTATATTTAACATTTAAGATTTATAATGCTGGCAGATTTCAGACCAGAGTTTAGTAATATGGGTCATACTTTTGTGAGATTTCATTTTTTTGCCTAGTCTATATTTCTTTTTAACAAATTCTGTCTATTTGTAACTAATTGATTCCAAGCCCCTGCGATTTTATTCTAAGAATTCGTCTCGGCTGAGAATCGAACTTGAACCACCTCCTATCGCATATTCAAAGCCCCAACGCTGTAACTATACAGCCACTGAGACTGCTTAATCTCCTTCATTCTCAATAATTGTTTGCCAACGTTCTGGTAGTTCTTCGATTTCTAGGTGGTCAAAATGTTGTTTTTTGACATAAACTAATTGTCTAGCCAGTTACACATTTCATCATCGTCTTGAAATATAATACCACGAAGGTCATTTGAAAGCAAGCAGAAAAGATAAAAATCCGAATATGTAATATCCAGAGAATACGGTAGCTGTTGAATTTGGTCGTCCTTGTCGAACTGCTTCCGCCAGTCACCGAAGTTGTTGGCAGTATACGTCGGCTATTATTGTTTCTAGAAGTTCCCACTATATTATCCCTTCTGTACCCCACCAAACACAATATAATAGCTTGCGCAAATAAAAATCATGCTTGATGTGCGGATTTGCTCGATGATCATTATTTATCCATTGTTTTCGATTTTTCATATTAATATTAAGGCATCATTTTTCATCTCTCATGATGATTGAAGATATAAATGGTCGATGCTGAAACTGCGCGAGGCGTTGTCGAATAAGCAATGGAGCACATGCTACAATGCTCTGATTTATGTGGTTTTGGCTGAGGTTACGGAGTATATAATACGCCGAATTTCTAAATTTATCCAGTTGAATTCAGATGATTGAGAACCGTCTGCTGGTGAACATATGAGCTGGTTCGCCGTTTTCCGTGTTGTTTAACGGCTGTCCGCTTGGAGAAGAGCTTCTAGACGCTCTTCACTTATATCACCTGGATGTCCTAACTGGAATTATCACTTAGGCTAAAATCGCATTCTTTAAAGTATTTAAATCACTTTTATTCTGTTATTGTTGCAACATAACCATGCTCGTAAATATCACTGATACTAAGAGCGGTTTCTGTAGCATTACAGCCAGGATAAAATTCGTAGAGAAGGAATGTCAGAGATGAACTTTAGGGTAAAACATAACTAATTATAAACGACAATCAAACAGTAAATAGGGCATGTTGAAGTCAAAAGAGAGTATAAATTGACTTCTTTCATAAGTGTTGTGGTTGTGTTGCGTTATATGTATTACCAGCTTAACTAACACATACATAGTTGTGTTACGTAGCGACGTTTGTTCAGGAGTAAGAAGAACCAATTGGCTCAGTTCTCACATGTTTATTAGGATATGACTATACAAATAATAATTGTAAGATACGATACGAGGGAAGTATTCACTTCTAACCCACATATAGCCAACTTCTCTTACCCCTTAGGTAATAAACGGAAGTGAAACAATAAGGTTTCGAATACCGTGTGCAGTTATCTCCTAGCACGAAACCTTAAGGGAAATCAGAAAAGATAGACTAGGTGTGTGGTCTTTACCGTACTCCTGATTCCCTACAAAAGAGTTAAATAACTAACTGGGGAGACTGGACATCAGTTGTACGACCTCATGCAATGGCTATATGACAGACTCGCACACGCTTATTTGTGAAGTACAACTAGACCCTAACAATGTGTGTTTTATGCAATCCCCCATATCTGTTGCAATACAGACTCAATTGGATTAGGATTTGATAATTATTGAATAGAGTAAAGAGAAAGGGAAAGCCCCACAAGAAGATAAAACCTTCATAATAACTTGAGTGCCTTAGGATCACTACCAACCTGTTATATAAAGAAATAATAGTACATGAGTTCATGTTAACATACTTCCTCAACTATTCCAAAGTAAAAATTACGTTTATAGAACTGAAAAACACATTACTTTCGAATACTCTTTGAGTTCATCCGGTATGCGTTCATAATCCCAAACTGTAAATTATAAATCATATTTACGTCAGAAGGAGGACTGGATACATTCTCCCCTGGGATATCCATTTACAAAAGAAACGGTCGCGATGGAATTATAGTCTTCTTTTTCTTTTATATGAAATATATGTTCTATAAATCACCAGCCATAACTCCAGGAGCACCATTTCAAATATCTAAACTAAGGGCCAGCCCGAATAAATTCCTTAATTAAATCAAACAAATAGCATAATTAAATAAAACATAATAGCAATAATAATAAATAAACCCCAAATTAAAATGCTAAGCAATAAAACAAAGAATATACAACAAAAGTTATATCAATTGATACCTATTTAAAATATTTAACAAAGAACTTCTATAATAACACTTGTAACATTTGAATAAATTACTACAGGATAACAATAAAGCAAAAAGCGTTTTCTACCATGCATTATATTATAAAAACCAAAACATTCTCATGCGGCCTGGTATATTTTGTAAACAAAAGAAAACTGAATAATTAATTCAAGACTTGAAAACGTAAAGCTATAATTAACTTTACAAATATGTTTCACAAATCAATTAACAATAGTTGACTTAGCAAAGTAAACTTTATTGACAGACAAAGAAATACTTAATAATATGAAGATTACATACTCATGCATGCTTCAATTTACAAAACAAAATAAAGTTTAGATACAAATCTCGTGAAACCTGAATTTAAACAAATTATGTAACTATGAAATCTATCGAATCACCAGCTATTAGAAACAAATAAATATTTTTAAGTTCGCTTACTGTTTCACGGAAAACACAAAACACACCATTGAATTACCAATATAATTATTTTACGTTAAACACACTTACAAAGGACTCTACACGTAACATTTAAAGTATTGAATAAATACACGAAAGGTAATCAAGTAAATAGCTTATTTATAAGAAATTAACATTGAGAAATACTGTAGCGTAAATCACTTATAACAATCACTAATTATATCATATTTGTAATCAATATATTTATGGTAATAATTGTAAAATGCATTTGTGTTAACTCCAACATATTCGAAACGCTTCTGCCCAACGCCTCTTCTTTGTCGATCTACGGTGTATATCTCTTCAATTCATTCCCCCGACACCCTCTCCATGCACAGATGTTTACATGTATTTCTTAAAAACTAACCTAATAATATCTCTGTCTCATTTATATTTCATAATATTTAATCTACGCAACTAAAGACGTGAGTCTCATATGTCTCGTACGCAATTTAAATTAACTCGTATGAAGGCTGGTTCACACCTCTCGGTGTTTTAATTATATTTCACGCGAAATTGCTTTTGTGTCCTGCAAGTTTTTTCCCGTATTCCCGGTATTCCTGTTGTGTTGAACTAGCGTAGATGATATTTCTATTCTCTTTATTGCTAGTTCGTGTTCCTCGACATGGATTGAGATGCAAGACTCGTTTGTCAAATGCACGGCGCCAATAAGGCACACCCCCAATCACAACACACGCTTACACCAAGCTCACCAATCACCAAGCAGGATACAGTAGCAGATAATATATAAATCCATCACTTGACCAACGTAAGTCATTCGCTCGCTATATCTCTGACTAACCGATCTGATGATGGCCAAAAGCTTATCAAAAAGCTCGTTCTTCTTAGAACGAAGAAGAACAAACGTGGGATGAAACTCGAAAATCATCTGCTACATACTACAACCACGAAAGCATCCGTATATATATATATATATATATATATATATATATATATATATATATATAT
>JAWQRN010000371.1:0-30662 GCA_033557685.1 Sperchopsis tessellata
TATATATATATATATATATATATATATATCTAAACTGTATATGGCATACCAGCCCATAGTTCTTAGACATATAATCAACTAGAATTTGATTATATATAATTCCTTGTCTAAAAAAATTAACTAATAATTTGGGAGCTTGTCAATTACAGGATTTGTGTACGAGTGAACACTGTGTACAAGTTGTTGCCTATATAAATATGCACATTTCAGAATCTCTAAATGGTTTCCAACCGAAAACATCATTTATATCTAATAAAATTGTTCACTTATTTTAATCGATTTAATTTTTCTTACTATTTATTGTTTGTGTTTAATTTTAATAATTTCCAAAATATAGGCTTTTTTCTTTTGACATTTCATGTATATAAGTTAACTTTACTGCAATATTGTTATACAACCTCATAAAAACAATAATGCAAAGGTAGTGAGTATAAGATTATGTGATATATAAAATGTAACACCCAAAAGGTGTGATTAGTTTATTAGCATTTTTTTTGCACAGGTTTGGTAGTAAAAGCTTTTTGTAGAAACTATAACTATGCATATGCTAACAGAATGATTTCAAGACATTCGGTGACTTATTTTACTGTAGTTTGATTCTTTTATAGCACCATGCGTTTTATCTAGCTAAGTGAAGTTTTTAGTATTCAAACAGACAATATCGAGTCAGGTGCACAGAATGCCAACAAAGAGTAATAAAAAGTCAGCATCGCCGCCTTAGACTTTTAGCTCTAAGGGACCATTTTTAACTTTACGAGCAATTGCGGGCCAATGATTTACAAAAAAAGGCGAATAGTAATATTGCATACGGTACGCCAAGGTTAGAAGATTTTATGACACTATGGTCGCCCAACGTTACTTTCCAAAAATTGTGGAACGTTTACTTCTTCCATATTTTATGGAGTTTCCCAACCCATATTATGTGAATAACTTTGAATTATTTTGAAGCTCCTCAAGTTAACATTCTACTGTGGTCTTCTAGATATACAGGCCGATATCTATTGAAAATATTGTATGGGCTAAGATACCTCAAGAAGTCAATAAACACCTCATCAAATCCATGCATAGATAACTTGATCAGTGTGTTGATCCACACATTTTTAGGTTATAGTACCAACATATAATATATATTATTTTTACTAGATATTTTCATTATTTATTTATTTTTATTAACACAATATTTTCCATATTATATACCACCTATTATATGTTCTTGTCAAAAACAGAAAGAAACAGTGTGTCATTTACTGGAAAGGTAGTTCAAAGTGCCTGTCTAAGGTAGATGACGTTGATCGTTCTTACACATAATGTATATTTATAAAATAGACATTTCTATTATTACAGACGAAAGAAAAAAATGGACCAGTGGAACTACAGACCTTCTTACCTCAAGATGGCTCAAATATTGGGAATGGTACAGTAACGTAAGTCTATAATAGTTATTTATCGAATTATTCCTCATTTCTATCTATCGGGCTAGTACAATGACCTTTTTTCCTTAAATTTTAGATACAAAGTAACAAGCAATGATGTGGAAGCAACTGGTCTTAATGTTGCCAGCGATTTTGATCCTTTCAAAGCTAGAATGTTGGAACATCCTGTAACGTAAGTAAAAGTATTTAACAGAAAGTGCTATAATTTAAAATAATTAAAAGTTTACTACAAAAACCTTACACGCAAAAATTTATTCTTTCACAAATCATTCAATTGTATTATAATTCGGTGAAACTTGTTTACTAATAATGTCCAATTGATGGCAATATAAACAAAATTTTCAAAAATCAAAGAAACTAACTTAAAAATAGTTTGCTTCAAAAAAATAATTACATAGACCTGCCAACTATCTTGTTTTGTCTTCTAACACTACTCTAGTGTTAACCTACTTAGATACTGATGCCTATCATCGAAACCAACTCCAAATACTGAATGATGTATATGAGTTGGCTTGCCAATATTTTGCAAATAGTAGTCACAAGATTAAGCTAAAACTATGAATTATGATTGCGATACAAATGTTTTCTATGGAAAATTTATCAATTAGGAGACATTATAAGAATACTTGTTTTCCGAAAAAAAATATCAATTCATAAAAACAAAGTAAGTACAGTGCCCCATTATCGATGGTATTAAATGGTAAACTATGTCAATAAAAATGTTGGAGAAAAATTAACTACTACTAATTTCACTCATTTTATTATCAAAGAAATGATGATTTTAAGTTTATTATATTCTCTTGTTGAACACAGAACACTTATTTTCCAAGCTGAAGGTTGGCAATTCCGTTTTTCCCCAGATTTTGACCTAAATTTAATTTTGAACTACAAGATTAGATGAGGAGGAGATGACAAACGTATATTAACACTCTTAGCAAAAGTGTGCAACTTTTTTGTGGAAATACGGCAACTTGTCTATAGCTGACCAATGCTGTTTGTAACTAACCAAAAAATAAGCACGTGACCTGTTAGACATTGTATTTTGTAACAGGCTCAGCATGTCATCTACTCTAGTCCCCTTGCTCCAAGGATTTAAACGACCGCCGTTGCGAGCTTTCTTATCATCTAAGTCAATCGTTACATTTAGGTTACTTGGAGTCAAATACGTTTTATTCTATATTTATCTACTATCCGATGTAATTTGTAAACAGCTAGATTGTGTGTCAAATATAAAAAACGTCTTAAATTAAATTTCTTAGTCCATCGCTTCTTCATTTTAAGTATGAATTTGAGAGATACTAACTGTTCTTCTCTAGACGATCGTTGAATTTATGTCTACTCTCGTGGCAAGAGCTTCTGTGGAAGAAACATCCACAATAATAAATGCGCCCGGTAGTTGAATCTAATGCAGTAAATGTCGTTCATGTTAAAAGAACAAACCTAAAAAACTCATCCCAAATATAAAAAAAAAACATAAAATTGTGAGCAGAGATGCATAATATTTCAATATTTATTCATAATAAATTTTTGAATTGGCAACTTCGTGCTTAATAAAATTAAGTTAATCAATGACTACTTTAAATTATTAGAAAGAACATTAAGGAATGCATCCTTATTATGCCTTAGTATTTGACCTGAATCTACTATTTTAACTAATATGATGTTTATGAACCTACAAAATTATCCACTTATTCAAATATTTTTACCATTCTCTTCAGACTAGGTATAAATCTATTAAAATTTCAGAAGAAACTATCAACTCTGAATTGTTCTTGAATACTAAACAACTAATTATAATATTTCTGTAGACGAAAAACTTATTTTACATAATAATATAATTAATAAGTATAAGTTCACATTAGCGATGTTAATCCCTATTAAACATCTTTTATGATATAGGTAAACTATACGCTTGAGTTGTTGAACATGATTATTACTGACAAAATGACCATTATAAATTAATAAAAAATCAATCAACCTTTAAACTGAAAAAAATTTAAAATTTGTCCGATTATATTTTCTATTTTTATTTGATAAGTGATTTCCGATATAATGCAAGTCTCAGTCGTACACATGGATCTAGGATAGAAATTATAACTCCATGATACAGTACATAAATGTACAAATCAAATAATGTCATTTTCTCGCCAATACTTAAGCTTTGATGGAGTGTCAATACGTATACCAATAATTAATACAAATTATCTAGAAATTATTGATATAGTAGAAATACAATGATTTACCTGTTAATTGGGGTGTGAATAGTAAATGCATTGCTAATACAGAATTTATGATAACAACATACCAATTGTATCCAGTATTCAATCACATTTATACAGATCTCTAAAAAGAATTTGTATTAGTGCAGCTCTAAATATAACTGAAAGGAAAATAAATTAGTTTCTAAATTTTGAAAGGGGCTTTCAAATATTATTTTCTAATTAACGTTGATAACTTGGTCCTTATATCAAAATCCAAAATAGTGTTTACATTCTAAAATCTGGCATAAGAATTTCAATGTAAATTTAAATATAAATCTAATCTGATATCAATTTATTCATTTTTTAAGCCTTAAAAATATATCGATTTATTTAAAAGATATAAGTATATCAGAAATTATAGGCAAAATAAATAATTATAAATCAGACACAAATGCTACCATATAGACAAAAATATGCTATTACTAAGACTTCAGAAATCAAAACGTAATAAATCTTCGCTATATACTAATAATAAAATAATGATTAAAAATAAGTTTATTTGATAAAATCTATTCATAATGACATTGGATTTACAAAAGTAACAACAAATGTGTTCGACTTTCTACTAAATCGATTTTATAATAACCAACATATATATAATCTTCAATCCTATTTTTAGTAATTAGATATATTTCGGTTTAGTTTCTAAGCCTGAGTAATAGAGTATTTTCATTAAAAATATTCTAAAAGCTCTATATACAATTTCAAATAGCTATTTATTTTAAGACATTTCTAACAACATAAAATTGCTACACGGATGTATATTAGTATAGTGTAAAATGAAAAAGTATACATTTTAGCAGGGATTGGATACATTCACAAAATTTAAATATGGATTTTTAACCGAAAATCTAAAAGTGACCTTGGTTTCTTGTAAAAAGTAATAGACCTAGATCCATATATTATAGTATCAATAGCTGGAAAAAGACTAAACCACGATTAAATTCTAACGATTACCATAGATAATTTTGTTAGACACCATCTATTAAACAGAGCAGAATTTTTAATAGATGCATACCATATTGTCAAAATCAGTATAAAATGTTGTCATCAGGGACACCAGTTGAGTGTAGTTTATTAAATATACTTAGATTGGCAAAGGCGACTATATTTTAACGCAGTGAAACAATGTGTATTAGTAGAAATGGAAATTCAAAGCGCATTTCTGTACGGAAATCCCCTCAACGAACCGTGTCGAGCGCAGTGGCCCCATTTCTATTGGACTAGAGCTAAGCAACCGATCAGTTCGCAGTGCTCAAATAGTGCAGTTCACATCCTAATCATCGCAGGTGGAAAACAGCTCTACCACATCCGCACTCCAAAAACCACAGATGCGTCCTGATGTGGCGCCGTCCATTACGTTTTTATCAAAGCAATACTGGCTTGCTTATCTGCCACCCAGTTGGCAATTGGATCCCACACCTTTCCTGACAAAACTCTTATAGTTGCCACGGTAGCTGACGTAACGTACGATTTTAGTCAAAGAGAAGTCTACCGTGAACGATGGGACAGCATCTTTACACCCAAAATCATCAACGCAATCACGGAAGAAAAACCAAAGCCTTGCAAAATATCTAATATATTTTCCATCTCCACCATAAAAAAGACCTACTACAAAAACAAAGGTAAATTCTCGGATACCAGAAACCACAAATTCCCCCAACCATCAACATCGCGGACACTTAATCCTCCGCCCAATTCTCTCTCCCTCGCCACCCCCTTAAAATACACAGCGGTACCTGAAATCCCCCACCAACCATAGGAAGACACCGCATACTTCCTTTGTTCTCTTTAACCTCCACCCTAATGACAGATCTCGAATTTCAAAGGCAGGCTTTCCCATCATACATGATTTCTACATAGCTACGGTTACTCCTACCTATAGCGGGGTGCTGGGCACCGTCGATGTTGGACTTGCAAGACGCCACTCTTCCAATCACTTATAAAATAGAAAACATTTCCATCCTTCCAAATACAGAAACTAAACTCAGTCCGCACAACTCCCTCACCCACCAGCAATTGATTCACTATGAAGTAGTACTCTTGGTACGCAATTCATTGCTCTTGGCGAGTGGAATCCACCCGACCATCTAGCTCATCTGCATCTAACCGGGGCAGTAGTCAGATTCACAATTTGAGTTGCGCTTGTACAAAGCAACTACTGCCTACCTTTCAAGCAACTTCCTTTCGAATTATTTCAATACATATCCAACAGGGAAAATATGATCTTAATGCCCACCACCCTACCCAGGGAGATCGGGTCCTAAACCACAATGGCAACTCACTCGCCACAAGCATCATCGACTTGGGCTTTTATAGAGTCGAACTAAAGTCCTACCCTTTTTAACCATGCTAGCGCTTCGTACATCGAGCACATCATTATGACTGGTGCCGTAATTCAATTTTTTCATTACACTCCTGGCTTCGTTGGTCAAAGTGTCACTTGCGACCACTTACCATTTCAGCTCCACCATAGGCGAATCGCTACTGGCACGCCTGTACTTCAAAACTTTCCGCGACTGAAAAAAACACAGTCAGTCAGGCGTTCCAGCGTTATATCGAGGCCAGCATCCAAGTCATTAACGATGTTGACATCAACTATCAAATTTTCCTGCTAGCCAATGCTATCAAAGGCACGATAGCCATTGGAATCCTCAACAAAATAATCCCACAATTGGCACCTTCTTGCGGCCCTCCATCATTACTTTCATTCGAGCGCATTTTCTATAAATTCCTCCGCTTAAGGAATCCAGTTCTAAAATAGTGGCACACGGCATTCTCAAAACTTGACTATCGGCAAGGCACTAATTGGCAACAAAAATCCAATTACTTCTCTCTCCTGCACATCATATACTCAACTCCCCAGGAAAAAGCGAATCTCTTCACAGTCTCTAAAAAGCCTTCGCCACTCTTCGTGGTTTCAAATTTCAGACCCAATTCTTCGCCGATACTACGGCCTATCAAACATCAACTCCTACACATTTTCCCGCAAACATCTCGGGCTACTCACTCATCAGGGACCCAACTATTGAGGATGTCTTCGAAGTCCTTTCAGAAGTGAAGAATCGTGTACCAGGTCACGACGGTATCACTCGCCAAATACTTCTCCATCTCCCTGACCAAGCCTCCATCCGAGCTGGTTACTTCCCTGCAGCCTGCTCATGAGCTTTTGGAAGCATATGTGAAAAGCTTTTTTCAAAACATGTATGTTCAGTGGAGGCAGTAGCCCAAAGAAGCACATCTATAACGAGATGCCTATTATATACGTATACGTTAAGATTTAGACCATTTTTCGATGTAGGTAGAATGAAGTTACCTTTTTGCTTGACATTAATTAGAATTATTTTCACTACCTTGCTAAATAGCATCCATTAGTTGATCGTCTATGATAAATTAATAAAGAATTAAAAAGTTACCAAATTTTAATGATGTGCTGTTTCTCTATGTAAATTGAAACTATACATACAGTTCAAAATCAGGTCAAGCGATTGGATCAACATTCTACAATGAAAATAGCAATAATCATAATCTAATGAATCTGCCTAAATTTCCCTCAATATACCTATTCCGTTTCTATTTTGATTGCCATGAAGAATTTTGGGAAATATCCAAACCACCTTATTTATAATATAATAACGTAAATAGGAGATATGAAGTGTGGGAATTGGAGTGGCATTTATGTAGGTGAAAACTCAATGCGACTTAACTGCAATGAGGAGGTCGACGCGTTAGACAATCGGATGGCGTTCAGTACTGAATTTCAATCCGCGATTTCACTGTTACACCTATGTCCAATTTCAGAAATCAAGAATGACAATACAACTGGCTGGCCCACAAGGTGGGATAATTATATGGACAAAACCGGTACACAGGATGGATATACGCAACCTTTATTTAGTATGCCAGCAAGACATTACGTTGAATAATTAAAAATATGAAAATACCATAGCACGACTGAAATTTGGCCATGGTTAACCACATGCTTGTTCAAAATATTACCCGAATCCTACTGTTCCTATACTAGAACCGAAAATTCGGATTCATACTATTTTTTTTTTTTTTAATTGTTAAACTATAAAAAGGAAATTGTGCTGAATTAAACTAAACTAACAAATTATTTTCTCTGTTAACGTAGTTCAATGGAAGGCAATAAACAAGATATCAGTGTATAAAATTTTAATATAACTTTTAAATTATAAAAAATTAATTTTTTTAACAAATAATTAAAACTGAAAAAATAAAGAAATAAATATTTCATGTTAAGTCGGTCGAGGTTTGGAGTTTTCTTTTTTTCCTAGATTAGTTACATATGTATAACCTCACTTCGTTAAGAGGATAAAAGTGACCCACGAAGTGACATCAATCCATTGAACTATATTTCCTACATATAGAATTTATTGTTCAATGCATGCATAAATCAATCAATAACCTCACTTCAAACATCAAATATTTGTGTACAATGATCGGTGTTAATATAGCAGATATCCAAAGCCCATGGATGCATTCGTAATGATAATAATATGAACTTTTAACATGTACATAGTCCATTATAGCTAATTGATTGGGCAAGATTTTCAACAAAATGCCAAAAAGAATTTGGTTCACCGATATACATTTAAGTTTTTAAAAAAATATTTTGCATAAGAATTATCATTATATTTCTTAATTGCAATAGTCATAGTGCTAACTTTTTAGAAATGAAGCATTGTAGCTTACATAGGTGTGCACACTATTGAGCTTTTTTAAGGAGAACTAGTGTTGCAACTAAGATATTTTAAAAGAGACTAGAGTAGAAAATCACGGGAAAACTTATTCACTAAAAGAAATAACAAAAAATCCTTCTCTTGGTTATCTTAAGTACAGGGTTTAAATCACTTCTGCGTATGATCTATCTTCAGTTGTTTTTGAAAAAATCGAAAAAAAAAATGAAAACAGCAGCTTTTTATGTAATATCTTTTTCAAAATGTAATATCTACTTACAATGTTTTGTCTTTTATGGGACAGTTCACTTTTTATATTTGCGTATTTTGCACCTTTTTTTGAATTTCATTTCCTGTTGGATAATCTCTCCATCGACCTCAAGTTTGCATCTCAAGGGAGTTTTTGATGTTGCCATACACTTTCTTTTAGTGGAAGATATCATGTTAAAGGATTTAGCTGTACAGTTGAACGAGTGTAATAGTCTTGGTAAGTCGTCCTCACTCTCTGCAACGAGTACGGGGCATCGTAGGCGTAGCACAAAATTTTAACCTCTCTATCTCCCATTTTGACTCAATGATCGAACCTTTCGTATAATTTCGTCTATTATAATTTTGAAGCAAAGTGGGCTTAATAACTCCCCCTGGAGGATACCGCTACCAACTGGTATTGGTTCGATAAGTCTTCGACGGACAGACTCGCATCCAAAATTATGATTATTGATGATTGCCAATAAGAAAATCAGTAAAAATTAATATATTATCAATTACGAACGCAGGAATGAATGTTGCAAATACTTGTTCTGTGTTAGTACTATGACCCATCTAAGTTCCGAGCAGAACCAATTTTGACCATCACAAGGAAAAGCTTATTTTATATTTGATAAACTAAACTTTAGTTAGTAGTTCATTGTGGTTTACAATAAATTATCAATCACCCTCCATTTTCTTGAGTAATTATATACAACTAGCAAAAGTTGAAGGAAATTTTGTAATGTCGTCACGCTCAATATTTGCGAATATTCTGTATCAATTTGGGTCTACCTATCACGATATAGACAACCAATTAAAAAATTCAGTAGATAGTATTTAATAACCCGGAAGATAGGCGATATTTAATAATCTATGACATACAAAGTTCTTTTTTATGTAAGCACTGATAATCCTTATCAGAGCTATTGTAAAATTTAAGTACCTTACATATATACATATACTTCGTCCTGATTGGTTGACTTTTATATCACACACTGACCCAGTTTGTTAAATCTCCCTACATTTTTACCGATGTCCCTCTCATTAAAAACTGGAATGGTTCTACTAGGACAACGATTTTCTCTTCCATAAGTGAATAAAATTTCTGTTTTATCTGTTAAAGTATAAACCATTGTGAAAAACTATTTTTCGTGTTATCAACAATGACACTAACAAATATCAAATAACTTAAGGCCCCAAATTTTAAACCCCGATAAACAACAATTTTTTATTCTCACAAAAACCTCATCCACAAACAATCTCACAAACATTTGACAGATTTCAATTTTGTTTTGCTCAGAAAGATAAGATTTTATACTCCCTTTAAAATGATTGTACCACAAGGTAGGGTGTGTGATTTGAGATTTCAAATTTTAGGTGAGGATTAAAGGGTCAAACAAAAAACATATTCTATAGAGGTTTCCAACCCCTCGAAATATAGATTGACGCGTTTTTGCTCAAAATTGTGTCCAATTCAGATGCTGAGTTATTCTGAATGGTAAAGTTATGAAATTAAGGCACTAAATATAGTTTATATTAGTAAAAAATAAATAGCTATATCGAAAACTACTCGGAATAAAAATTAAACATCTGCCAGTTATAGGTCGCACTAAACTGTTCAGAATTATTTGAAAACTGCTTTTAGTATCTTTTCCAATTTCCTTTTTATTTCATTTTAGAATTTTTTAATTTGATAAATTGGTGAAATACTTTCAACATGTTTTAACTTGTTCGTCGATAATACGTGTGTTTAAATGTAAGACCCATTGCATTTTGCATTATATATGCAGTAAGATTTACAGTAATCTTCAAATATTCAATCTACAAATTCACTCAGATAACTGCAACATAACGCTATCAACACCTTTGGCAACTTTTTATTTGGAAAGGTTTATTTAAAGACCAACCAAAAATAAACTGATATACATGCTACTTCCCTTAGTCAACATTAGTTAGTTGCACCTAGGTCTGCCTTTCCGCAACATATTATTGTGACCTAAATACAATTTTTCTACCAGACGACCGCATTTTTAACTTAAAAAGAAACTTATTAATGGGCCAAGAATTTTAAATAAATCAGATAATATAAGGAGTTTATTTTTTGGAACTACTTGCCAAATAGGCGTGATTGAGGTCACTGCACTTTGGACAAGATGTCGTACAAATAATATACATTTTGGCTATGATTGTAAACGGTGCTAAAAAAACAAGGACGCCGCAACGAATTGAACTAATTTTGATGCCAAGTGTACATGAATTTCATAAAATGTTGTGTAGATAAAATTAGTTAAAATCGCATACCGGCCTGGACGAATGTTGTAGGTGTATCTTCTTCAGTGGTGTCACCCAACCGATTTCCAGTATCTAAATCCGTTGTATTAAATTAGAAAAAGGATTTACATTCTACAATAAATAATTTTGATATGATAATAATTGCTGCAAAGTTGCACATCTAAAATTGTTGACGGACATTTCAAATACCTGCTCTCTCCCCCTTTAAGTAAAAAAATACGAATGTACAGTAAACTGTATTTTGTTTTTGAACGTTCGTTCCATTCAAATACATTTTATGTTTTACCGTGCTTGTTTATTTAACTGAGTAGTTTTATTAATAGTTTTGTCCGATTTCGAATCAAAAGTTACGTTTTCAATTTAATTTCATTTCAAACAAGAAGCAGTTAAATTAATCAAAGTATGTGCCTAAACTATAAACACAGTTATGCCATCTTAAAGGTAGCTGGTTTATGCCAGCAGCGAAGAGGCCTGGGGAGCGAGTGGCGATGAAATCGTGAAAGGCATTATCCACAATTTGTTGAGAATTGAATATTTTTCCTTGCAAGAAGTGATATACTCCTGGAATAAGTGGTAGTTAGATGGTGCAAGGTCTAGTGAATACGGCGGATAACAGAGAGTTAGACATATGGTCGTGCATTGTCTTGCAATAGGTTTGGCCTGTCTATATTGACAATTCCGGCTGCTTAATCGCAAGCATCCTCATCATTTTGTCCAATTAGTTACAATAGACATCCGCTGTAGATTGACCAGGTTTCATGAAGCTATAGTGGATTTTACCAGCACTGGATCACCAAACAGACATCAGCAGCTGGATTGTGTGTTTGACACTTCATCTTGATCTTGCGATTGTCAAAAAGGTTCCGTTTTTCATCACACAAATCAATATGGTATAGAAATGGTACGCCTTTATGTCGTGACAGTAAGGAAGGGAAAGTTTCGAAACGATTTTTCTTCTGACACCCGTTTAATTCATGCGGAATCCATCTAAGCAACTTTTTTTCCTTGCCAATTTGTTCCAAATGGTCCAATATTGTTGGAATAGTAACGTCAAACCTTGCTACAAATTCATGAGTAGTTTGAGATGAATTCGCTTCCATTATAGCTTTTAACTCATCATTATCTACCTTAATCGCAGGTCGCCTACGTGGTTCATTTTCAAGATTATAATTACCAGAACGGAAATTATCAAACCATTGAGATACTGTACATTCATTAGCCACATCATTCCCAAACAATTCGTTTATATTTCGAACTGTCTGCGCCTGCATTCTTTCTACAACGGAACTGATATTCAAAAATAACACGAATTTTGACATAACAAATGCTGTACAAAATTTATCACAATCCAAAACGTGCGTTTGATAGAATTCAAAAAGACAAGAAGTATCAATCAAACTGAAATGGCAAATGTCAAACTTAGTACTTTAGGAAACCGAACATTTTATAACCCAAATACTTCATGAACCCTAGCAAAGATTTTTTTTTTAGTGGTAAACCAAAGCAAGATGCAGAGAAACTCGAAAATTTTTTAATAAGTATCCTAGGATATTGGTTACACAATTCCACACAGTGGGTTGTAAACTGTGGCTCAGTTTCCATATTTGAATCTAAAAGCTCACGAACATATTCATATTTCAACACAGTAACGCAAGAATCTAAAAAAATCGATTAGTTGAAGCCATAGATAAAATTTACAAACTGTTTTTAACATCAACAGTTCATATTTTCAACACAGTTTACAATATTGTACTACTTAATCGGCCAACGATGGACATAGAAGGAGAAATAAAGCTACAAGAAGAAAACGGGCTAGGCATGGGAATTTCCTTACATTCAAGATAAACAGCTATGTCCATTATGCAACCCAGCCATTGAAGTTTTTGTCAAAATAATTGATCAAAAAGCAATAATTTATTACATTATTGATGAAACAAGCACAATATAAAAAAATACATTGATTATCATTTTTTTACGACGCAGCATTGAAAAATATGAGGAACACGCTGAATCTATTTGCAACACGCTGCTTTCTACATTTGAAATGCATGCATATACTGAGAACTACCTAACAGAACATTTAATTGGGTTTTGTGTGAAAAGTACCAGTACTATGTTGGCTAAAAAAATCAGAAGTCTCAACTAGACTAGTATCTCAGTTCCCGGGTTTAATAGTATGGCACACTCATAGAATTCGGCTAGCATTGGACGATGCGATTAGGTCTATTTCTCAAGTTAATCATTTCAAGTCAGTTCTTGGCAAAATCTATTGTCTATACCATATATTTTATAAAATCCAAATAGAGTTCAAGACAGAAATAGAAATTATAAAAATTTGTAGAGTTTTGGGACCCCGATGGATAGCTTCCTGTGTTAGAGACATTAAAGATGAGTGTCGAGCGTTCCTGCACTGCACGAACATTTTCAAAAAAATACTATAAGTGGTATAAAGCAAAGAATGGAAAATATACATTTTATTGAGGACTTGGCCCTTTTGATAGATATTCTTGAAGAGCTATCTGTCCTAACTCTTGTAATAACAGATAGATTAATTCATAGGTTCTTAAGAGCTCTTTATTTTATAAAATATCACGATGGAAAATATGAAAAATTTGTCCCTGCTATAATTAAATTCGAACCTAGTAAAATAATTTTATTTGTATATAATAATGAATACATTATCTTACCAAGATGCCAATTAATCCGAGCGTAATCGACTGTATGTAATTTTAGTACATTAAATAATGAAAATGAAGAATACACAAATTTGGTTAGTCAATTTAACTTGCTTGATACTTCAACTAAACCGAAAGATATTACAATCTCTCCGTGGTTTGATGGAGAAGAAAAACTTTTAGAATTAAATAAACTTGATGAAATTTACAATACCTGTTAACGATATTCGTGATTTCGTGAATGCACGAGATATTCCGTTCCATTAGCTTCCCAAAAGTATAAAAGAAATTTAAAAAATATATATTAAAAGCCATTGCTGTCAGCATATATGCACTGAGCAAAGAAATGATTTGATTGAAAATATATTAAGTGTAATGGAAGTCAAACTTTTTGGTAAACCAATATCTGACAAAGAAATTAAACTAGTCAAAGTCAACAAGAAATAAAATGTTGAGTGTTTGGTGAGCATCTTCAAATTGCCGTTGTTATTTATAGCATTAATTGTGTCAATTGAAGGGATTGATGCAATAACTGGCTAAACGCCAAATCGGTAAAATATGAATTATTACTTCTAATAGTGGGTATTCCTCATGGTTTAGTGCAACAACCAACAACATGTTGAACTTCTGCCTGAGACAGAGAGGATGGTAACATTTGTCCAAGTTTCTACCCCTGGGGGTGATTACTTGATTTGCAATAGAGAACAGAGCGAATAATAAGAACGAGTTACGGAGACTAGTACTTCTGCGCCGAAGCCCCCGTCAGCCCAGAGGATTTTGGGCATACTTATCTCTGTCGGAAATGTGCCGCCCTGGAATTCCTCCTGACACAGAGAAGTTCGGGATATATAACTTGCACTCTCACCTCAAACAGGACCTTGGGGCGTGTGTCTTTATAGTAAACGATAATTTCGACTAGCTATAGTGTCCACTAGCGGTGTCGTCTGCTTAGAGTGATATTTTGTTTTCCCTTGGTGTGTCATTGACACACAAGTTCAACAACAAAGGACCGGCGACGTCGCCTTGCGGTACGCCTGCTCTTATGACTACTAACATAGAAAATCCGGTCGTTCAGATACAGTCTGATCATTTGGACGTAAAGGTTCTGGAGTCCAGTTTCCACATCAGTGCGGGGTACAACACCTTGTCGAATATGTTTCCAAGGTCGAGAAATACAACAGCGCTGTGTCTCATTCATTGAAGTTGCTTGTTATGTATTTCATAAGCCGTAGTACTTCGCAGTAGTGCTATGTTCCAGCCTAGGGGCATAATAACAGCGTGGGCCTTTTATAATATTATTAAAAAATAGATTCAATTACATTTTCACTTATCTAGATTTCATTTCTACAAAATTTCTAACAATATCTTCAATATTTAATTCACGTGCTCTCTAGCTTTTAATTGATAAAATGGCCCGACAACCTTTCTTCAGTGATTGTGCTTCGTAAATAGTTCTTTATTAATTTTAATTTAGATTATATAATTATCGTCCCGATGCTGCCATACTTACTGATAGGGTTAAAAATAATAATAGTGGAGTATAAACATCCGGTACAGTCGAAATAAGAGTCATTTTGAATAATTAACAATTCAGCTACCTCTCTTGAAGACAATTTAGCTATTTGTGATCTCAAACTAGCCCTTAAGGATAGGAGTTGGCACTAAAGGAAGATGTTAATTCAGATCGACACTCCTTGTATAGTAGTTCTGCTACTTCGTTATATGCTTTATCAGTTGATGTATGTAGAATTGTAGGTGGTAGTTCAGCAAAGCTACCAGCGATCTCATTTAAACTTTCAAAACGTCTCTTCGTTCCATTACTGCTGTGTCGAAGGTAACATTGAAAACTTCAGTTTCAAAACGATGTTCTGCATTCATAATCCCCTGATCTTCGCATACCTCGCCAGCTAATCGTTTGACTTTACTCTTGCGTATATCTTGAAATTTAAGTTATATTCCCCAAAATATCGCCATGTTTTTTGTACTTTCTTTACAGAAACTAAACTCTTTCCTTGAATATTGTTTAACAATTGAACGGCTTTCGACAGAACAAAATGTTATGATTGTAATACTTTTGCGACAGCATCCACAGACTGCAAAATCTTTGGGAGAACTACATTTTCAAACCTTTCACATTTTTGTCTAAATGTCTTTGCTCTTAACATTTCTTCTTTGTTTTTGGTCGTAATTTATGTCTTCATCACATATGTAAAATTATATTTCCGTGTATGTAATGAACATTGAGTTGCTGATCATTTTTTAAGGTTATTTTAGCAGACTCCGAGGAAGAGTATAGAGATTCCCATCTTTTACCACTAATTGAAAATAATACCTTCAACTAATCAATTAACTTTTTGGCTTCTATTGATGCTGACATAGCATCGTACTAAGTACTAAATTAAGATTGTGTGCTGCGCAATGTACATATTTAGCATTTGTATATTTGGCTTTAAATTTAGCTTGCTTCTCATAACAGCTGCTCCATCATAACTTTGACCACGCATTTTCTTTAGATCCATGCCACAATTTTTTATATTAGCTTCCTTAAGTTTTGTAAGTCCTTCCGCCGAATGATCCCTTGCTACAGAAAACCCGAGAAACGATTCTTCACATTAATTTTTTTTTAACACCGTTCTCGCCATTATCAATGGAAACATACTGCGCTACTAAACTTAATTGGTCTTGATTTGCTATATCTTGAGGGTTATCAGAGATGGAAACAATGGATCATTTCTTATAGCATTGCAAAATTTATATCTTCACATTATTCGAAAGTATTTAAATACTTTCACTTTTTTCTCAACTAATTGACTGTACCTCTCTTTCACCTTATTCCAATAATTATTTTAAGACTGGGTCGTACTTTGAAAGCAATCCAATAATTCATAAAAACACATCTTGGTTTTCGTTTTGAATACTTTCGTCATAGCCTCTGAAAAGCAAATTACACAAAGCAAGGATTAAAGTTACGTTAACCACCCATTCTAGAACTTAGCCCAATAATTAACTTCGTGCGAGAGCATTTTCTATTTTTTCTGTTATTCATGGAAATGCCATTGATCATATATCATACAAATGGAAATATGAATTCTAGATTTTTCATGTGCATTGTTTCTAGAAATATGAACCCAATCTTGAACGCCAGTAAACCAGGCAGTAACCCTTTTCTTCGCAAATAACCAGCACACCTGACAATATGCAATGTCTAGCACCTTAGAGTAACAAAGCCATGTACGTTTTATTTACACATCAGCTTTATTTGACTGACTTGACCCTTTATTGGTAATAAACCGTTTAATATCACTAGTTAAAGGATCTTTATAATTAACTCTATCATCTTGATTTTCAAAATTAAGATGATTTTCTTTAATAATGTCAGTATACATTATTAATGCGTCACTACTTTCTGATATTAGCATCTCAGCAGGGTCAATTTGTTTGGCTTGGACAGATTCGTTTGAAGAAGATGGAAGTAATGAGCCTTCGATATTTTCACTTTTCACTGATTCTTTAATATTTGTATCAATGTCATCCAAACTGGCATATTTTACACAACTTTTTAACGTGTTCACTCTTCCTTTGAGACATTTGATTTTATGGGTTTTGTTTGACAAAATTATGTAGGGGGCAATTTAAAATAATTTCAATGAAACTGTAAATTATTACTCATCGGTCACTAATATCAATAAAGTAAACAAACTAATATATTAAATGTAATAGATTTCCACGGTTATTATCTCGGGACATGTCCCTTTGCCACAGTGGATGAAACGTCGGCACTTATCAGAGCCTCTACACGGTTTCCACCCGGAAACAACATTCATACAAACTAATTTATTGTTTTAAATATGTATCTATTAATCAAAGTAAAACGATCTGCGCTAACGGGGTGAATCGTACTGAATCTACAAACTTGTTATTATAAACGCAAATTCATCCTAAGTTATCTACCGAAATGTATAAATACTAGGATATAATGCGCCGACGTCTTCAATAACAAGATATAAAACTTGCAAATGAGTAGCACATGCATAAAAAACAACCCGAGCTATGGGAACTAAAAATCTACATTGGAAACGTACAAACAACCCGAGTCGATTCGAAATCGACAGTCATAATCTTTGCAATAAATTAAATACACTTGAATGAAAAAATCGAAATATTGCAGGGGGCGTGAACATTAAGTGTTCTTTTATCTTCCCTAATGGGCCCCAGGGATGCGATGCCGAAGTCATATATATATATATATATATATATATATATATATATATATATATATATATACATGCATTTGTTCGATTTTGGGATAACAATCACCCTCACCAACTTCCGTACAAGAACGGTCGACGTAGCGCGCATTCATATGCGCGCTGTGTATACGTTTCTTGCACCAAACTATTATACATATGCACAAACCCGATTTAGCGTTTAGCCGGTTATCGCAACAAGCCCTTCAATTGGAGTATCTTTAACGTACATATGGTTCCAAGTCCTATTATACATGGGCCATAATTTAATTTTACTCCAGGAAGAAAGGAAACAGTTTTCCTTAATCACGTAAACTAACCACTTGTCTGGGTTGAGCCTAAAACAAAGATTTAAATACCTCTTAAACAATATTTTAGAATAAATACATACTTATGTGGCTTAAACTGATACGTCAGCAATATCAGTGTCTGTAACCCTTGTTACATATGGACTATAATTTTACTTATCCTTCTTTTAAATCCTTTGGTATTTCAAAATATTTAGGTCAAATTTCTTAAAATATGATACCGATTGTCAGTTTGACATGACACATATACGTTCTTAATACATCTCACAATATTTAAAGAAATCGTTATGTTATATGCCACAATAGTTCACCTTTACAATGGAAACAGTTGTATGGAAAGTTTTATAGTTATTATCAATGAATGAAAAAATATTATATACTTCAACTAACTTTTACTGCACTTTTACTACAAACCCACAAAATTTTAAGTTGGATGTATTTAAAAAAATGTATGGACTATTGTTACGCAAAACATTTACGGTAGAACTGTGCTCTGATTTGTATAAAAACACCTCTGAGAGTCGCTTTCAAACAAGTTTGGAAACACCCTCAGGACTCTGATTTCATACCACAAACACGAAATCATTTCTTTTAAGTTTTAATCATTATATAATTAGGTTAATTATTTCAAATTAAGAAACTACTGACTCGCTTTCAATTCAGGTCTTAACTAGAAGGTATCGATTATAAAAATTGATATATCGCGTACATATTATAAAGTGAAATTGAAGGAATTTCAAAATTGATAAGTAGCCATATATTATGATTAATGTAAATTGAATGTTATACTTAAAGGACTTTGGAGTATATTCTGTGGTATTTTACAAGTACTTTTCTCAGTAGACTATAGTCTTATATCAAAACTACTTGATCTAGATTCGTACAAATTCTAATCTCCTGGCTTATTTTAGAAGTAATTTTTAAGATTTAGTGATATAATCGAAGCATTTTTTAAAAGATAACGCAGAGTTTTTATTGGGAATAAAAAGGACTACATATTTTTGGTTTTTTGTCACCTTGACATGGTGGCCTGAGAATTTGTGCTGTGCTAAATTCGAATATAGCAGTTTGTTATCAGTGATAAAACTACAATAATGGAGAAAAGCAAAGTAATTGATGCCACTATAATCATAGAAAAGAATGTGCTATCCGAAAAGAAATTTACTTTGGATGAAAAATCTCAAGAAAGAGATATAGGGTAACTTACATTACTTATATTTACTATATATTTGTTAAGAAACGAACTAATTATTTGAATACAATTATTCTTGTTGTTTTCAAACAAATTATACGCTTTGACTTTGGGAAGTAACTTGTTGATATTCTAAAAATTAATTTATCTATTTTTCTTATTAATTGAAATGTTGTTATCTTTCCACCGGTAATATGTCGTATAAAATCTATAATTTGATTCATTCAAAACAGTTGCAAAATAAGATTTACAAAAAATGAGACAGATAAACGAGAGTTGCGGGCACTTTTAAAACAGCATTATTAAATGTAATATAATATTTGGCATGGTTTTTCTAGGTAGAAACGTGTAGAGACTGAAACGTGCCGACGTTTCGTTAACTGTTACAAGGGACATTTTCAAAGCGAATGATGTTTCTTCAACGAAAAAACAACACACTCCCAAACGGAAGTGGAGATATTATCAAGAATAGGAGGACAAATGACCCAGAGAGGTTGAAAACAATTGTCCCTATTAATATTGTTGGGGCGATTATAAACCTCTATGGCTTCTCTGAATTTTCTGCGGAAACAAAAAAAAGCTCGAGCCAAAACTTTAGTATATTCGAACATAATGTTATCACCTTTAATATTACGATGTTTTTGTCCTCCTACACTCGATAACCGTCATCCTAATAGAACTGCGCCGCTCTAATGCGCACCCCCACTCAAATCTTCGCCTATATAAGCAGGACAGTTTGTCTCATTTTGTTTGCAGCCGGCTTCTATTGGCCGCTATACTCAACACGCTTGTCCGTCTCGAAAAAACTGACGTAATGGCAACATTTGTTGCACATTTGTATCCACGGGCGAAAATGGTTTTCTAGTAAATTTAGTTAATATAAATAAAAAATGGCCATACAAATGTGAAACAAACGGCAAATTTTTGAGGTTATGTGGATTCTGAAGTTCAGTCTTGCAAGATTCTGGTGTAGGGATAAACGTAGTAGCAGTGAGTTAATTCATTGAAGTAAACATTACTTATCATGAAAATATCCCCTCCTAGTGATCGAAACTTCGATACTTTACATTTAATATAATTATGTATATTTTAGAAATTGTATAAAGCAAATCTCAAAGCAAACCAAGTAAAGTATTTCCTGAATAAGTTACATATTATAATATTTAGAAGAAGAGTTTAATTAAGAAAGTTTTTTACAGTTCAGTAATCCATATTTTGAAATTATATTCAGCCATACAGGCTGTTCCATTCATATTGCAATCACATATAACCGTCATATTTTAAATGGAACAACCTATATATTTGACCATATTTTTATGTGTTTCTTAATTTTAAATTGACTTGTATCGACACACCTATAACTAAAATTTTTAGTTTCTAAGATATTGATACATTTATAAAAAATATTTAAATTGCATGTAAATAAAATTTATAATATGTGGAAAATCACTTGCAAAATTCTTAAATGGGGTCTAGAAAAGTTGTTATGTTCGGTTCAATGTGTTCAAATTGTACCATTTTTTACTGGTTTTTAAAATTTATAATTCCAAATATAGACAATTTTTAATTAAATTTTTAAACGTACAAGACTCATTTTTTTTAAAATGGAATATACTGTATATTTTTACACGACAGTACAAAAAAAAACACTTTAAACAAACAGCAAATATTTATTAGAAAATTTAGTATGAAATACTGAGTAAACAAACAAACTAGGAAATTTAATTATTATCGTAATAAGTATTCAATTTGTTGCTCATTCAATAAGATATCTGGCGAAATACAACACATGGCATTTCTTCTTTATAATAAACTCACCAAAGTATAATATGTTTCCATAAACTGAACAACATTTGTTATTATAACTAGCTAGTGAAAGAATGCATTTTAAAATAATACACAAAAATCGAAAAACAATTCATACTGAAAAAATATTTTCAAGAGTGAAACTAAGTCCTAAACATATCTCTACAAGAAGTTATCAATTGAGTGTAGATAATATGACCTGGGGAGCCATGCATAAGGAGACCCTCTTCTTATCCATTACGACGGAAATGGCTATTGTAGAGAAATTAAATTTTGTAATGCATGTTTTAATAATAAATTGTCTATGGCGTATTCAAAAGAGTTAAGAACATTTTGCCGGTCAGAGTAGTATCAAACAAATGTGGCCTAAACACATACTGCCCAATTATTATACACCATACATTCAAACTGAATTGGTGCTGGTTATTTGTAAGTTTCACTACTTATTGATTTTCTTTGTACATTTTAGTTTCAATAATTGAGTCATAGTAAAAGCACATTACAAAAATATTATTTAAAAAACTGTGACATTTACCATACTTCTAATTTTTCTTAAAAGCTTTTGAGTTTGACTATAGGAAAATATACATAAAATTGATATAGAAATAAATGTATTTTTCTATGTAAAAATATACAGTATGGTCTATTAATATAAAATGAGTTTTGTGTGTTCGAATGTTTAGAAATTTAATAAAGAATTGGATCACCTGGAAGTGAAATAAAATATTTAAAAAATTAATAAAGAATAGTAAATCTTGAACACACTGAACTGAAAACAGCAACTTTTCTAAGCCACGTTTAAAAAAGTTACAAGAGATTTCTCACATACATGTAATTTAAATGTTCTTTATAAATATGCCAATATCTTAGAAGCTATAACTTTAAAGTAATGGAATGAACACAGTATAGTTGAAAATAATTTTAAAATGTGTGCTGCTGAAATGGAAACTTTTGTATTTAATCTTTTCTTCTAACTACAATAGTATTAAATATATTGAGGAAATATGTGTTAGGTGAACATCCTATATAATACAAATTTGTTTTTTTGTTAATAAATAAATGTAAAATTACATCTTTATATTCACATAAAAAAATAGTTGATTTTGCATACCTTCATTTTCGAATATAAGGTTCCAACTTTGAAAGGTGGGGGTATTTACATTATTCTGTGCTACAACTTCCAAGCTAAAATTAGTACAAATCATTTTTCACCTGTATATGAAAACATTCTTAAAGCTTCTGCTATTTATAAAATAAAAATATCATAAAACCTTTCAACAGTAATTAATATGTAGGTCTACATAACGTGTGTTAGAGTCACTAGAAAAGCATCAAATAATTATTGGTTAAATAATTCTTCAGCATTTTATTTGCATAAACACTTGAAAAAATGTTCATGTATAACATATTTTGGTTGGGAAATTAAAACTTAAATGAAAAAAATAGACAAAACCCCTTAAATACACATTTCTAATCAAAACAAATGTACATTGTAACCTTTCGATCATCAACTTAGATATGTTAGATCTTGTTATATCGTTACTTTATTTTTATTTTAAGATTCTTTAAGCAACCAATAGGCTTACAAAATAGTATACCCCAAATATGTCACTTTCTTTAACATGAATAGATTCTTCAACATTCTACTAAAATATTTCCTTAATAGCAATGATTCTATTATAATAAATTACACACAAAAGCTTTTTGAAATTTGTATTTTATACATAATTAACAGCAGATTCATCTACCTAAAATATATATATATATAGAGGAATTATAACTATCGGGAAAGGTCAGTGACTATCGATCTACGTTTAGACTTAAAACCATAAAACCAATCTCAAGCCTCTGTTATGTATACATTAACACCTACTTATACTTTATACTGGCAAAAAAAACTAAACTACTATTTGTTTCTTTAAAAAAACCTCTATTTTTACAAAGTAATTTGGCCGTTACTTCTTATCTATATATATATATATATATATTCATCCACTGCTGGATGAAATCATCCCCAAATTCCTTCAACTTGTCATGGTGTGCGTCCTTCTCATCCACGTAACTCCCAAATTGTTTCTGAGCTCTCTATCTCACCTGTCTTTGGGTCTTCGTCTTGGTCTTACATTGTCTCTCGGCTCCCACATGATTAATTCCTTTGTCCATCAACGATGATTTGCTCACCTTCCTAGATGTCCTGCTCATGTCCACTTTTGCATTTTCACCGTCCCTATCAATAACCTGACCTTAGTGTATCTTATAAGCCACAGCTGTGGGACTGATTGGACAGTCATTTTTCAGGTCTTCTTTATTTCCTTCTTTGGGGATTAAAATAATATTAGCATTGTTCGAACATGATGGTCTCATTTTTGTTTCTATGCACGACATATGCTGATTTGCCAGAACTGATATATAATCCCCAGCAATTTTTAATATGTCAACCGTGATCATGTCTTCCCTTGGTGTCTTTTTATACTTCTTTGATTTTAGACCATATGCAACATCTGAAGGTAATATTGGTGAAACTTTATCCTCCTTATCCATCTCATTATTGTTCTTAATAATACTTTCTAACCACTTCAAGGATTTCCTCTCTATCGTCAACTCTCTCACCGTTTTCAAATCTGAGAACTATTATTTACTTTTTAATTTAAAAAACAAAAAATATTGTCGTTCCACAATGTTTCTATTTCACATCTGTTGGGGCTTATACTGCACGAAGATCCAAAATATTGGCTCTATGTGGCTCGAAGCACCAAAATGTTGGGTTTACTGATCAGAGAATTAAAATACGGTTTGAATTAAAATGTTGTTTATTATACACGCGAAGGAGCAAAATGTTGCATGTGTAAGAGTTTACTTCGAAGGATCAATTGAACTGTAAATATAATGGCGTGGATTCTGTCTCGTGTAAATAGAAGTGAATTTCTTATATGCAAACATTAGTAAATGATTTCGCTTACCTTAATTTCCAATATCGCAGATGTGTGTATATATGGGCTGAAACTACTACAGGCATGTGTGTATGGGCTCCTCTTCTCTGTCTCGTGCGTTATATTAAGGACGGATTAGGAATAGACATGTGGAGGGGATGGATTTAAATGTTACACACACTTATAAAAATGATACACTATTGGAAGCTATAAAAGAATTTGAATTGTTCAATAGTGCGACCAAATTTACATCACCACTGGGTTAGAATATGCTAACAGTTCTCTTCAAATTTACAAGAGGAACTGTTCGTGTTTGAGTACTGAATATGAACTGTCTTGGTCAACAATTTAAGGTGTACTGTTTTCTTTGAAGGCTGATGAACGAATTTATCTAGTCATAAAAACCTCCCTTTACAGTTATAACGCGTCTTGGAATTCCCAAAGAAAGTTTTATTACAGATTATTTTCTAGAAAATGACGGTATTGTTCGTCTCACGTACTACAATAGATGAAGGTAGAAGGTTTGATGTCACATTCAATTAAATTAATACTACTGACGATTAAAGAAAAAAATGCTTGATACTGAGCGACCACGATACAATATCGAGCAAGTAAATAGGCACTTGCAATGACACACTGGTTTTTGTTGGTTTGGATGAACAGTGTTTGAAATGTACTTTAATGGAAAATATCCTCTCATTAACTGAATTATAGCCCAACATACTTATATAATGCACCCCCATTTCTACCTATTGTGTCTTTGAAGTTCCTTCTCCATTATGTGGTTTTTGCCAGTCTGACTGAGTCTCTCTAATGTCCTAAAGTTTATGCAGTTTAATTTCTTATTACTGGCTTTTCTTAAATTGGGGAATTGTCTCTGAAGTTTTTATCTTTAAGTGAAGCCATATTAATTTTCACGCGAAAATAAAATATTATTATGTCTGAGGTGGGTTGCCCTTGCCTTCCTCAGTAAGTGGAACGTAGTCCTGTATTTAGGAAGATATGCTTATGCCACCTATGTTCAGTTGCCAGAGCCTTGTTAGTTATCCAGCAGGGTGTACCTCGTGCAGGTAAATTTTATGTTGATCGCCATCCTATGACACATCTTCATTTATCATGAGCGTGGCTTTACCTGTAAACAAATAGTCATCCCATCTTCCTCTTACTTTCTAATCTTCCCAAATTATTTCACCTTCATCACTCTTTATCTCATATAGCCCTTAGATTCCACAAACCTCTTTGCTAATTCATCACTGGATCACTTTACTTATAATAAATGACTCCACAGTTATTTCTGCGATAATACTATTGAACTTAGCCTTTTTCTAATAATATAATTCATCAATACTATTTACAGTGGGTGTCTTTGGAAAATTGAACTTTTCACCCATTTTAAGTGATTATTAATTTATATTATTTGTTACAGAGACTGTGACACACTTACCCATTTATTAAAAGCTTCATTAGGGACTGGAATTTTAGCTATGCCAGCAGCTTTTATGAACGCAGGATTACTTGTTGGAATTTTTGCTACAGTTGTTGTAGCGGCAATTTGCACGCATTGTGCTTATATTCTGGTAAGATACTAATCACAGGTATACGTTATAATATTGTTAAGTTGTTTGTGCATCCTTTTTTTAATTATTTGCAGTTATTTTAATAAATATCGGAAAATTATAATATACAAATAATTTCAAAATTTTGTTATAATTTAGCCAGTTGCTAATGCAAAATAATAAAAAATTATGATAAATTCAGTTCATGTTTGTAATAGTTCCCTTTAATAATTTTATTATAGGTTGTTTGTGCTCACGAACTATATAGAAGAACTGGCCAAACTACTATGAGCTTTGCAGACGTTGCAGAAACAGCTTTTGCCAGAGGTCCCAAAAAATTTCGAAAATTTTCTGGTGTAGCGAGGTAAGGGTTTCAATTTAAATCTACTTATGTAAGGTGTTTATTTTAAAAACCACTATAAAGAATTTAGAACTTCTTTTATTGCAAGTAAACCAACATCACTTAATGTTCATGATATTTGCATACAAATGATTTAATTATGTATATTTTTTTATATTAATTGAAAATTAATAACTTTATTGTTTCAGACAAACAGTAGTTATTGGTATTTTCTTAACATACTTTACTACATGCAGTTGCTACTGTGTGATAGTAGCTAAAAATTTTGAGCAAGTTGCATCCCATTACTTGGGATATGAGATTGATTTAAGATTAATGATATCAATGCTCTTTATTCCATTGATCATATTATCATGGGTACCTAATTTAAAATACCTTGCACCAGTTTCAATGATAGCAAACGTTTTTATGGCTGTTGGACTTGGAATCACATTTTACTATTTAGTTATTGATCTTCCGCCACTTAGTGAAAGAAGACTTGCATCACCGATTTCAACTTTTCCAATATTCTTCAGTATTACTATTTTTGCAATAGAAGCGATAGGAGTGGTAAGTTTGTTCTCTTTCATCATTTCTTTAGCAGGTAATTTCTGTTTAAACTTTTTATTAACTTGCTTTGTCTGCAGGTTATGCCCTTAGAAAATAACATGGAAACTCCACAAAATTTCGTTGGTATTTGTGGTGTTCTCAACCAAGGGGCAGCTGGGATTACACTAGTGTACATTCTATTAGGATTTATGGGTTATTTCAAGTATGGAGATACAGTTGAAGGTTCCATTACATTAAATTTGCCCATGGAAGATTAGTGAGTACTAATATTATTTAACTAAAATTCAAAATGTAGCTGATAGTTTTTTTTTACTACAAGACAAATCTCCTTGACATATATATATATATATATATATATATATATATATATATATATGATTCAATTTAACGAACCTTGCTAGTATACAGTTTAGGATAAGGTTTTGAGGTTCAGTGCTATAGTATTATATTATAGTTGAGATGGGTGGTGGTGCAATTTTGCATGTAGGTATTGGAGTAATGGAGTAATAATGGATGAAAGTGCTTGTAGAATACATTAACGAAAATTTTATAACAATTTGTACTCATCAATATGTATATTAAATGACATAAAATATGGTAGTTATTTAATTTAATTAATTGAATGATTTTAATACATATTGGGTTAATAAGAGGAAATTACTGATTACAATATAGCCGTCTCGTTAGCTCAGTGGCTAAGTACTAGGCTACTAAACGTGGGCTCTCGGGTTCGAGATTCAGAGACGGTTGGCTTTTTGTGATTAGGGAAGTCTTTGTGGTACTCGTCTTCCGGAAGGGTCGTAAAACTGTAGGTCTCAAGTATTGTAAGTACATGAACATGACCACGTGCATATTAAAGAACCCAATTCCAGTTGGACCACTGGATGTGGTAAAATTCCCAAGTGTAGGAGCGTAATCCCTGGCGTCGGTGATTGGCCATAACCTTAATAATAATAATTGGCCTTATTATTCATCTAGGCATGAATCTGATGAAGTGATTGATGTCCTCTTAAGATACCTCATCCCATGAAGTTTTTATCTCATGGCAAAAAACCTCCAGAGATTATATGAGTTGATCTAAATTATTCAGTCTTCATATCCTATATATGCTGAAAAGCCATTTGGTCTGGAGATTTTGGTGACTCTAATTGAAGCTTAATTTGGGATGCTTAAAAATGGTTCAATTATATTTAATTGTTCTTCATTGAAGTCCTGTACCCTTTTGCTATTGGTTTTCTTCAAACCACGCTCTACCACAATTTTGTTGTTTAAAATCAAATTCATGCTTACGCTTGCAATTCCAAAGCTGTATACAAAATTTGGTGAACAACTAATCACTCCAGCTGGGTTAAAATATTTACTTTGTTTCCTCACCAATGTGTAAAATAATCTGCTCATTGGGTTCTAAATCTTCTTCTATGAAATTAAAGTCTACTTTAGTATGTTAGATATATTATTATAAAAATTAAGTTCTGGCAGTTTTTCATGTTTTGTTGGAAAACTTCACATGGGAATATTGAATATTCAGTCATTTCTCAAAAATATATTTTATGGAATATACTAACATTTACTGCATCATCTCTGTTGATGAAAATACAAGAAAAATATCACATTTAAAACAAATTTCACCAGTTTTGCAATTACGTGCCTCAAATGTAATTCACGACAAATATTGTTGTGATTTGTTTTAAAATTCCAGTCAAACAATAATGTTCTGTCAGGATTTTTCTTAAAAATTAAAAATAACTCGTACTATACTTTATATTCACGATCTTTATAATTTGATTTTAATACTACTGATAAATACAAGAAAGCTCTTTTTCCATATATAGTCAATTTCTTTTTATCTACAGATACAGACACCTTGCTGTCAGGAAGGGAAACTAAAATATTCCTCCAGGGGGAACAACCAAAATAATTAAGTTCACATAAGACTAAACACAATAATCACAATTTTTAAAGTTTTATTTGATATAAGGGAATTTTATGATAGGAATCCATATCATCAAAAGAAGGCCTAACAGTTTTTTTGGATATCTATGAATAAAAATAGGTAAACAAGCACACACCAACTGACTATTCGGACATAGTCGCGAAAGTTCGACAATTACAAAATTGCATTTGTGGTACTACAAATTACATTCAGGCAGCTCCACGCATCCTTGCCATAGATACTGGATTATATAGATGGAACACTACGGAATGCCTGGCAATTATAATTACTAGTGACTAGATAACGAATGATTTTTACTGTGTATAACTGACTCAGTTCATAATATTCTTATAAAATTCAATAATTAATTAGTCAAACACTTATATCATATTGAAAAAAAACATGCTTTAATTATTTATTTTATTATTATTCTCTTGAAAAACAACATTATTTGAAATCACATTACCAATATTATGTTAATTTAAGAAAATGATCCTTTATTTATAAACTCTTTTTGTTTTAGCGCTGCTCAAGCTGTAAAAATTCTGATTGCCTTGGCAGTCTTCTGTACTTTTGGTCTACAATTCTACGTGTGTCTAGATATCTTTTGGACTGGCATAAAGGAACGTTGTGCGAAGAGACCTACACTCTACAACTACATTTTAAGGACAGTTTTAGTCATAATTTGTGTAATGATTGCAATAGCAGTTCCAACGATAACACCATTTGTAGGACTTATTGGTGCCTTATTCTTCTCCATCTTGGGTCTCATCTGTCCCATATTCATAGAAATTGTGACTTTCTGGGACAAAGGTTTCGGACAGTGGAATTGGAAAATTTATAAAAATGTACTTGTTTTACTTGCTGGAATTTGTGCTTTAATCTTTGGATCAAAATCTTCAATAGAAGAAATTATAGCAGCATATAGTTAAGACAATTTATTATTTAAACTAACTTCTTTCTTAGCACATTTAAAATTTAGTTACAAAAAACTTATTGCTCATAATAAATGTCTTGATATATATGTTTTATGATAAATGAAAATATGGTATTGCACATAATAATTTGTTTTTAGGAATATGCTAAAAATTAAACGTATAAATGCACCTTTCTTGTAACTAAATTTCCGGATGAGACATTTTAATAAACAACACTATGTGTTGTGTTGTAAGTAGATTGTTATCACTTTTGTGTATATTGAGAACTTTTGTATCTTTTTACAAAACAAGATGAAGGTATAGGAATTACATTAATTATTATATTTTTAATTAATATATTTTGATTTTACTAAAACTAGAAAACTCCCTAGCATTTTGCTTAACCAAAGTTCAGATAACTACAGAATGGGCCGATTTCTAAGATAATGTTTCAATTGGACTCTAAACGCCGACTCGCTGGCGGTGCATTTATATGACGGTATTTGTTTGTCATTGTTTTCTGCATATGTTTTAGAAATCAGCCCAATATGTTTTTGGCATATTAAGCTATTAATTGTATTTGCATATTATAAGATAAAAATGGAACTATCCCATATAGCTCGAGAATATACATAGGACATGTTGGACATATCCTGTAGGGATATCAGGCCAGAATGTACTAAGTACACTACAGTTCATATCCTCAGGATATCCCCAAGAAATATTTTCATTGGTGTAAATAACATTTATTTGAACTATATTTAATTTCAATATATAAAAATTACAAATCTGTATAGATATAGATATATAATACCTAATAAAATTTGAATTACCTTTTAGTATATCCTGAGATTATCATATGATATCTTAAATAATGTTAGAACATTCTGAACATAACATTTTAAGATAACCTGAGAATATCCTAAATGGGATATGCTAAGGATATCCTAATTTATTACTGAATATTTGGGATATGCCTAGGATATCCAGATATCCTTCGAAGATTCAGGTTATAAAAATAATATTTCAAAGATCTTGTGTTAAGTAGGATATAATACTCTATGTATATTAATAAATGACACAATAGAGCTTCCAAGTATCAACTTAGTAGATACTGAAATTCGAACAATTTATACTTACTACTTAAACTTATTACAGTAAAAGTTTTGATAGATTATTTATATATTTAGATACTAGTTTTTTTTATAACATTAGATTAATATATTTTTATATAAACATGTTATTTATTATAT
>JAWQRN010000372.1:0-30611 GCA_033557685.1 Sperchopsis tessellata
GAGAGAGAGAGGTTTTAACATTCGGGAAAGGCCAGTGGTTATCAATAAGATGTAAGGCTAGATAATTAGGTTTTTATTAGCTCAACGATCAACGTTTCGGCAAAATTTGTTGTCATCTACACAGGATCTACAATTTTTTAAGAAACAAGCAATAGTTTTTGTTTTTTATTCATATAAAAGGTGTTAATTTTGTACATACCAGAGACTCAAAAACACAAAACCACTTCCAGGTTAGAAACATGAAGGGAACCCAGCAGCTCATTCGGCAAGTGTGGTCCAGCAACCATAATATTGTAATGTATTATCGGTAGCATTAAAGACATCAGAGCGTAGCTCAGAAACCAAAATTGCCAATAAGCAGAAAAACACACAGAAACGTTACCAAGAAAATACGTTAAAATATTACGTAAAAGAGGGTTGTGGTGATATAAAGAATTACACCCCCCCAACTAAAGAGTCTTAAGAACAAAATAAAACTAATGTTTCGGCAAAAGGCTTCACCAATATACCACATGAAGGAGGCACTGAACAGTTTCATGGGCACCAGAAAGGCTTCTTTTAAGACATGAAATATCTTTTTTATAGGGGTAAGTTTTTTTTAGGTTAACTACGTGACCTGTCAACCGTGAAACAAACATGTATATAAATTGAACCCATAGAATAAGTCTGGTAGAGGGAACTCTAAGGTTTGTATAGAAGTACAAATTAACTTCTAAGTAAATTTCAGAAAAATGAAAAACGGGAATTATGTCAGTGTAGCAATAATGTATGTCAATACAGAACGGCATCAGTGTCGAAGAAAGAAAAGAAAAGAGCAAACCAACCGAGAATACATCATTATGGTAATAACATTTATTAATACAACAGGTATGATCCCTGTGTTGAGAAAAAATTATCAGAAAAGGGGGATCTCTCACATTTGAATAATAATCCTACGTGTCAGAACTCGTGGGCAAATTGTGGGACACGTACAATGCCAAAGATAAACATCAGAAAAACCATAACTAATTGAAAATACTTAAGAAAGAGGTGATACACTATCATGATCAAGGATCACCTGTTACTAGATGGGCCAGCCGAAACAACAACACTTTCCGGAGGACGAGTCATATGTCCGGATATATGTTGATGTATTAAATAAGTATAGATTACACTCAATCCCTCGACATCCTGTTTGAAGTTGAGCGTGTTATTTTCGCCCCTTATGTGACCAGAAAACCTCGTTTTTATTGGTTCTTTTCTGTAGTGAGGACGTTGAAGTTCTAATAGCGCTCGCTATTTTCTCACTAACCGATCTGATGATGGCCGAAGGATATCGGTCGAAAGCTTATCAAAAAGCTTGTTCTTCTCAGAACGAATAAGCACATATGTGGAATAAAACTCGAAAATCATTTTCTGCATATATATGGCTATACTAACTAACCTTTGTGAACAAAACCGTAATGGAACTATTAACTCACGAGAATTCCAGATAAGAAGGTTTTAAATGTTTTATTGCCTCTGACTAAACACCTATAAATAAATAATATTTGCAGAAAAAACGGTGACGTAGAATTACGATAATTTTTTTGCGTGCAATCGTAGCAAGCGACTCACCTTGTGGTTGTTGAAGCCGTTAACATCATCACTACAGGTAACAAGCAAAGGTACCTTGGTGTCTGCTTGCACCTTGACCATCTTATCTAGGTAATTCAGAGGAGTGTTGTCGATACAGAATATTACATACACACAGACATACACCAAACATACTATCGAAGCTTAAGGTACAAGCGCATCAATCTACATGGTTGCAAATCGAGTATGTACAGTATATTGCGAGTGTC
This sequence comes from Sperchopsis tessellata, assembly GCA_033557685.1. Lineage (NCBI taxonomy): Eukaryota > Metazoa > Arthropoda > Insecta > Coleoptera > Hydrophilidae > Sperchopsis > Sperchopsis tessellata. The sequence goes on from JAWQRN010000372.1 coordinate 1,824, forward strand.
CGTGCCTCTGTAAATGCTGCCTGCCGGCTAGTGAAGTTAGTGTGTGAAAAGTTTGCAGTACCATAGGCCTGTTTGCCGATCATATCTATCAACCACTTGGATTCTTATCATATAAAGTAATTTTCGCGTAAAATATACGACACATGTTATAGTTACGGTAATAATTGACGTGAGTGCACTAATTTGTTGTGTTTATAGTTGGTATAAGTTGAAAATATATTGAGTGGAATTGTTTTTGGTTGTAAGTTTCGATTGGAGTTTTAGACGAGGTCCAAAAGTAAATGAATTTTAGTTGTTTAGATTCTAATTTTGTTGTAGTCATGGTTATATTATATGACTTTAAGTAAATGCTTAGATACGTCAGATAAATTATGTAGTTATTGGATGATTGATAAAGACGATTGTTTATATATGTTATGTACCTACTTGCTATGAAAGAAAGCTTATTTTTTCTACTTAATCTTCATCTACATATACACCTATACTCTCTTTCCTGAACATCCATCGACAACCGTGTAAAATATTGCTAAGCAGCATATTTGACTGCTTCATTAGAACCAAATTGCCTACCCTTGAAATGTTCTTGGAAGTTTTTAAATAAATTTAGCATGCCTGTTTTCAATATCATAATTATCTTTTAATATCTGTTTTTCTCCTTATCTAAATGTTTAAAATTTATAATTTACTGTCCTATTCAAAGCTGTCAGTTGATATAAACCATAGATACACCACTCTCAAATATGTGTTAACTTTTTTTATATTGGCCTCGGCACAAGCCATTCAGCCTAGCGCTAATTTCATAATCTTATATCTTTTTAATTTTCGATTTAATTCCAAGCCCTTGCGATTTTTCGTCGGGACTGGGAATCGAACTCGAGCCACCGTGGAGCCCCATAATTGAAGCCCCAACGCTCTAACCTATACGGCTACCTAGGTGCTAAATATATGTGTTCTTGAATCACGTCAAGTTTTTGTACCATATTTTTTATTTTTATCGATTTTATTTATGTAAGCACAAATGTAAAACACCATTTCATTCAAGAAACACATTGTTTTTTTGGGTAAATACATGTTAATAATTCTCTAAAGATTTGTTCACATAATTATTTCTCTAAAACTCTAAAACAAAACAAGAGAGAAAAAGTAATCTATTAATTGTAAAATTTCTTGCTTTCTGACTTTCTTATAGATTCTTCAGCTTTACTGTATTTCTTCGACATTCCACTGTAGTCAGCCATAATTTATCCTTTCCATCTCCCCCCCCCCGGCACCAATTCCCCATTATCTTAATATTTTGGTGAAGTTTCATCCTGCAATTTACTAAAACATCCTAGATATTTTGGAAAGTTGTCGATATTGAGTGTAAAAAGTGAACTTTATCAATCATGTGGCAACTCAATTTTTCTGAAGTTTTTCAACATAGTTTTAAAAATGTTCGTGTAATTTGGATTTTTGTTATTCCTCCTAGACACAACCTTTCATATCTATATCTTTACGAAAATTTGTATATTTGATCAGTAGAATTAAATAACACTTCTTTCAAAATTTTAGAAATATACAACTAATTATTTTCCGCAATATGACCTTTTGAATTTTTTTAAGTCAGTCAAAATTTCCGCAGTTATTGAATCACAAAAATTAGGATTACTCAGGTCCTAATGAGGATAGAAAGATAAAATTGATACCAAATTAAAGCTAATTAACTATACTGTACCTTTGTACTTTTGTAATATTATTTGAAAACTAAAAAAAAAATTCAAAATTGAATTTTTCAAATTGCTATCTTTTTAAAATTTTTAAAAAATTTCGTGTTGTTCATTGCTAGTTATTAAGTACTTTCTTCTTCTTCTTCTTGCTTTTGACTAGGCACATTGTCTGTTTTATTCCATTTCCCTGGTCTATAGATCGTCGCTCCATTTCTTTCTTGGGAGTCCTATCTGTTTTCGTCCATTCGGCGACTTGTCTCTTGCGATCCGTACTACCCTGTGTTTGCCATCCATCCTATGTGTTGATCCCATTCCACTTTGGCCCAATGGTTGATGTTTTCTTTGTTACATGTGTGCCTTATGTCTTCACTGCTTTCTCTATCTCTTAGGGTCTTGTTTGTTATTCTCCTTAGTATTCATATTTCAGCTGATTCCAACATTATCTGTGTTACACTGGTATCGGGTCTTGTTTCGGCTATGCAGGTCATTACTGGTCGTATTACACTTTTGTATACTTTGCTTTGGTTTCAACATAGAGGAATTTATTTCTAAATATGGTGCTGTTGAGGCATCCTGCTATCCTATTTGCCTTGTTGATTTGGTGTTTTACTTCTTCCTAGATTTTTTTATCGCTAGGTATTTTGATGCCTAGGTAGTTAACCTCTATTGGCCTGTCCTCAATAACTAGCTTGCACCTGATCGGCTCTTTTATTATTACTATTGTTTTGTTTTTTTCGGTGGATATTGACATGTTATACTTGTGTTATTTTAATATTTGATACATCAAATTTCGAGCAAACCAGCCAAGTCAATAAATAAAATACAGAAATGAAATACACATCGACAAATTAAGGGAAACAAGCCGAAATAAGACGTCATCAGCATTACTCTTGTTAGTAATTAGCTGTTTTCCACGTACGAATACATATTCCATTCCTTGTATATATGCTTTGGGATCGTGAGTGAGCATATTGTGAGATGTATCGCAATATTTCAATGTTGCAATTGAATAATCATTACGCTAATTAGATATTAATCTACACGAAATTGCCCTTTTTGCATTAGATTAAGAATATGTTGCTTCCTTGGCCGTGTTATTTTAATATTTTATACATACATACATGCTATATTGTTTTGCTTTTTTTATAGAATTCGCATAGCAACATTTGCAGATCGTTCTCGGTTTCAGATATTCGTATTGCGTCGTCCGCATAGCATGTGACTTTAAGCTCCCGGTTACCCATTATATATTCCTTCTTTGTTTAGAGTTTCTTTGTAATTTCATCCATTATAATATTAAATTGGAGAGTGCTTAAGGAGTCTCTTTGCCTGATTCCTGATTCGTATTTACTTGGACTACTTTTGATTAGATCTAATTTGTTCTGGAATTTCCTCTGTTAATCTTGCGACTACTTTATTGCCTTTGTATATATTCTCGATAGTTTTGATTAGGTCTGACGAGATGTTCCTATTATATAATAGGTGAATAACGTCTATCAGGCACAGGTAGGCTGGAATGTTGAACTTTTTTTTACTTGCCTTACGATCTATACAACATCGGTGCATGAACGTTCAGTTCTAAATCCTTGCTGCTCTTACTCTAACTGTATTTTCTCGTTAATTTCTATTGTTATTATTTTTGTTGTCAACTTCAGTGTGCAATTTAATGGATCCTCTATTGTTATTTGGATCTTATGTTTCCCCTTCTTGTATATTAATACAAATATCGCCGTTCTCCATTTGTCTGGGATTCTATTCCACATTATAATCATCTGTATGAGTCTTTTTGAGTTGCTTAAGCAGTGAGCGCCCACCGTATTTCAGTAGTTCGTTTGCTATTTGGTCTTTGCCGGGAGATTTACAGTTTTTTAGTTTTTCCAGTCCTTCTATTACTGTCTTTTTCTGTTATGCCTGTTTCTTCATTTATTGTTATGTCTGGTGTTTGTGGCAGTGTGCTACACTGTTCTCTTTTATATAGTTGTTTAAAATAAAGTACCCATATTTCTTTCTTAACATGTGTGTATTCTATTAGTTCTTTCATCTCACTTCTTTGCTGTCTTATGAACTACCACATTTGTTTTTGCTGACCATAGAAGTCTGATTTTATTTTTTTTGTGTATCCCTCCTAGTGTTCCGTTTTTGATTTTCTTACTAATTCGTGATATTCTGTTCTTACTCCTTTATAGTTTTGGTAGGTTAAATCTGTCCTGACTGACCTGTACTGATACGCATTTTTCTTTTGACGGCATTTTTGTTTAATTTCTTCAGTGAACCATGGTGATTTTGTTTTCCATTTCCTATTATTATCGATATCGAAAGGGAAAATATTTCAAACTTTTCAGCCCATTTTGATGAAATAATACTAACAAATGTCAAACGACAACAATTGTAATAAAGAAACAATGTTGATCATCAGCCAAAGCATATTTAGAGCATTTTCATGGTCCAATATGTCAAAAAATATTACAGCTAGACCTACCAACCCTTATATATTTGAAATTAGAAAAAATGGATCTAAATTAAAATGTAAAAATATACAGGGTGTTCCCATTAAAAAAAATCACCTCTATTCTTATATCACGAAACCTATCCAGGCTATTGATTTTTTAGTAGTATTTCAAAAAAATATAGATGAATTTTTTTATAACTGTTATAATAAAAGAGTTAAGGGGGGTTCAAAATATAGTGAATCACCCTGTGTACGTTACCACCACGATTTCTACCCAGAAATAATTTTCTTATAGTATACTAGCATCTAACTAACACCATTCTACACTATAATGTATCAACTTTATTTTGAAAAGTATTAAATTTATGTCAAAACCTACGATTGATCGTGACTTAAATCAAATAACAATCTTTATCTTGGCAATCATTTAGAAATGTTTATTATTTAATATAAATATTTAAATTTATCTGTGCAATTCTATACACTAATTCATGCGTGAATGTTTATTTTTATTATTTTATTTGATATATCTTATCTTATCGGCAATCCAGTAACAGATATTGCGAAAACCGTTACATCATTTTTAATTGTTAGTTTTAAGTGCTAGTTTGTTATCTAATACATAAGTATCCACTTTAAAATCAAGATACTTATTCTAAAACTGCTAAGAATTGAATTATCGACCTATTGAACACATTGCGAAACTTATCTCGGTCGCATTTTTAAGATATCTATTTCAAAAGGCTAAACAGTTTCCTACATTAAGATAAAAAACGAAATACCTTACTCTGTTGTATTTTTCCTAAGTAAATAGCTTAAATTACTTTCTCTAGGCTCTCTTGGACATCATAGTCTATCAAAACGTTCCAAGGTAGCCACCTATTCACACAAGCATGTACTTTCTCTATACATGTAGTTGGACCCGTGAGATATCTAAGTAAATCAAACACAGTGCATACCACAATTGGTTTAATATTTGCAAACATAGAAAATATTACTTACATTCCTTATCTGCACTCGCTGTTCTCCAGTCATTCGAACATGCAATACGCAAATACAAATATCTTGAGAAAAGCTGTCATAAACTATAATTTAAATTTACTGAATGATATATATATATATATATATATATATATATATATATATATATATATCCGTCTCGTTCATGGCGGTCGGCTTTTTGTGATTAGGGAAAAGTCTTTGTGGTGTCAAAATTCCCAGGTATGGGAGCCTAATCCTTGGCGTCCGTGATTGGCCATAGCAGTAGGCGTTAAATAAAACAAACAAACAAAATTATATATATATATATATATATGTATATATATATATATATGTATATATGTATATATGTTGAAAATGAATCTTGCCAGTACAAATATATGTGACAAAAATTAGTCGTTGGCACTTTCTGGCTTAATAATGACAAGCATCTCAATTTTGCGTATGAGTGAGGTATCCAATGACGTATATAGCTGTTTCGCAGTACCACTGCTCATCAGTACGGCTAGGTAATTGAACCCTATCATAGACACACAGCAAAACTGACTGCTATAAAATATATACAACTTGCTATGAAATATTGCATATAGCAATAATGAGATGGCGCTTGCTATATGCAACATGCATAGTAAGCTGTATATATTTTACAGTAGTCAGTTTTGCTGTGTGTCTGTGGTAGGGTCCAATTACCTAGGCGTACTGATGAGCAGTGGTACTGCGAAATAGCTATACTCGGCATTGGATACCTCATTTATACGCAAAACTGAGATGCTTGTCATTATTAAGCAAAATCTTGTAAAAAGGGGTGGTTTTTGGTTCACAAAATTAAAACAAAAAATGTCGTGTGATTACCGTTTTCGACAATATTTTAAATCTCATCATCAGATCTTGAGTCTGCAAATTAACATACATCAGACAAACTTTACAAAAATAACTCAACGTCCGCTCCTATACTCTATGCCCTCTTTATCCTGTGCCAATACTACTTGGTCGTCAGCAAAATATAACGTATATAGCGTCAAATCATCACTTCTAGGTATTCCCATTTGTGAGCACTTCCTGTGCCATATCTTAAGTGTGTGTGAAAGGTAAATTTTTAACAGGGTCGGCAAAAGACAACAATCCTGCTTGAGTCTTTTTGTTACTGGAAATGGTTCTGAAAATGAGTGGTTAAGTTTAATTCTGGCTGTAAATCCTGCCTGTTCCTCTATTTACTAAATTAATATTTAAAACACTTTTACCTATCAGTTTATTTTGTTGCTACTGCAATATACATTTGGGAAAACTTTGAAAGGTGAACAAAAACCAATTACATTGCTTTTTACAAGTTTTTTTCTATAGTTGTAACAAAATATTATTTACTCTGATAAAAGTAATATATTCAAGACAAACCACAAAACAACCTTTCAGGCTATGCATGAAAAACAATTATACGAATGTCTGCACCTTGAAAAGGCCGCGTATATTGCTTCGTTTTTCGTGCGACCTTTTAACAAATAATTTCCCCGAAAAAAGAAGAAATATATTGCTATTAACCTTCTGCAGTGCCAGCTGATAGTTCTCTGACACTTCTAGTGAAGGTTAATAGCAAAAATGTCATAAAAATCTAAAAAAAAAAATAAACATAACTTTGGGCTTCACAGGCTTTTGTACATTCTTAAATTGCTTTCATTCTCTAGAGAACAGTTTTAGCATTGTGTATATTCATAATTATTACTGTATTGTTGTCCTTTGGTTTTTAAAATAATCAGGTATTTATTTCAGTTTCGATTACCTTGACATGTGCGGTTAACATTATTTCTTGTTACTTTTATTGTATGTACGTTGATATTTCTCTGTTCGAAAGACGTATGGACGAGGTAATGAGTCATTAAAGAAATTTAGTTTTTTTATAGTTTATTACCTTAACTTGCTGTAATGAAGATATCTATACATACATGTTGATACATCATTATTATATTTGTAACTTTACAACTTATACCTGATAAGGTTTAATTATGTTCGTTGTAAAAAAACGGTCGTAAATATGCGTAGTTTCACCAGAGTTATGACAAACCCATGATGAAAATCCACGATAGTTCTTTGGTGTGTTCTGTTTCTTTAAAACTTGAGTTGAATAATCTTATTTTGGTCCATAACCTTAATAAATTACGTTTATTTAATTATTCTTTTAATTTTAAATCTACTATAAGAAAAGTCTTCCATCGGTTCCTAGGGAAGAGAGAAACAATAGGATTTCCAATCCATATTAGAATTCTTACGTCACATCATACGTGAACAATATTTTTACCTTTTCCGACTGATGGTATAAATAAATCAAATGCGGTTGTTAGGTTCTTAGAAAATCTCGTGTAGTATGAAACCTTGTTATGCGAGACTAATAAGCAATTTGAGGGTTTTGTTCCAAAACCTAAAATTTTGCACACTTTTGACATTGAAACCGTGACAGTTTTAAAATTATGACTTTACGTTAAAAATATGCACGCGCATAATCTCCATTGATAGAATTACATATAAGAAACATACATTTATTCCAAAAAATATTAACTAAACATTAATATCTCAGTAATCTCAGTTTTAAATAAAAAATAAAGTTTATCTTCTTACTCTTCATTGTTGTTCGAACGAGGCCGTTTCCTTTGATGATTTTTAAAAAGTCAGTTATCTGATTTTGTTTGGCTCCACGTGATAATTCTTTGTAAAGTTCGGGGTAGGGTGTTAAGTAATTTTGAAGGTCCCTTTTAAATTTTGTACGCCTTTCCGCCGAATGATCCATACTCAAAAAATTTGGATTTACCAAATTTTTATCTGCGTTACTATCGTCTGAATTGATTTTGTCTCCAATTGCCATTTCAACTAAATCTGATTTATCGACCTCTTTCTCTACCAGTAGTTCTTGTATGTCTTCAGCACTCATATCAACAAAACCTTCACCTCCTACCGATCTGGTAAGTTCTACTTTCTCGCCTACTCTGACTTCTACTGGATCAACCATATTTCCTGAATGAACTAACTCTGGCCATGATTTTTCCAACACGCATTTAATATTGACGGCTTCGCTATAATTTTGGTACAGTCCATGGAAAATTTTCTAAAATCCATTGTAACGATTTTCCGATGTAGTTAGTCTAAAAAATAAATAAAAAAGATGAAAAATGCTGTATGGGACATTAAATGCGCACAAATAAACTCAATAATAGGAGGATCTAAGTCCAGAGAAGCCCGGAAAACTATAAAAATTCAAAGGAAGCCAAAAAAAAAAAAAATCCAATAAGAATTAAGGCATGCAAAGACTACTATAGTGAACTACTGATAGAAAAGAGAATAGAATATTTTGACAAACAATTAGATGCAGATGTAATAGAGGAAAATGAAATAGAGCAGATTACTGTAGAAGAGATAAATAAAGCTCTACATAGAATGAAAAATAATAAAGCACCAGAGCCAGGTGATCTGCCTAACGAGTTACTGAAACATGGCTCAACAAGAACGCTAGAAACAATCTACAATATATTTAATAAATGTCAAAGGGGAGAAAACATATCAGCAGATTGGAAAATTTCCCATATATCAGTTCTGTAAATATGAAACCGGAATTTTTCTATAGAAAATACACATTTATTGTATGATAATGGTAAAACATATTTTATTCAAAGTATTGTCCATTGCTAGCTACATACTTTTCCCATCTCTCTGGCAATTTGTGGATGCCACGCAAAAAAAAAAACTGTTGCTCTTTTGAGGCAAGTGCGTGTCCCATCGATGCAAATAAGTAGTAATTGGATGGAACCAAGTCTGGTGAGTAAGCCGCATGCGAAAGTATTTGCTAACTAAAGGCCTCAATCGTTTCCTTGACCGGTTTTGCTGTGTGCGATAGTGCATTATCTTGAAGCAAAATCAAAATCACTTTGTGTTGCCTCTTTTGATATTCTGGTTGTTTTTCACGAAATGCTTGGTTCAAATCCATTATTTGTTGTTGGTAGGTTTCAGTATTAATGGTTTCACCAGGTTTTAGCAGTTAGCTAGAATTTTATTAAAAAAAAATTTCTAATACATATTACAAAAAAAAACCTAGAAAATTTTACAAGCATAACAATGAACGTCAAAGTACACAGAACAACGTACATGCAATGCGCTCAGTACGAGTGAATTACAAACGCTATATCACGTTAGACCTCTCGGCAGTAAACAAAACTCGGGCCTTCCCCGATTTTTTGAGTCTTTACCAGACTGTGTTATATAAATATGCACCGGGCTGCAAGAAGGTTGGGTGTGATTCTCAAATCATGTTATAGTGAAAAAGTGTTGTAAAAGATCCGTGTTGTACGAGGGATACCTATATAGTAAAATCATTAAGTAACTCGAAGGTGTAGCATAAAAAAAAACTGAATACCTTCAACTTAAAAAAAAGGAATCTTATAATAGGATTCTAAAATATAAAATACGTGTCAAACGTGTACAATCTTTAACGTGAATATAAAAAAGAAATTCTTAAGAGCACCTGCTACTTATAAAATCAATACATCGTAAAATAATTGCAGTAATTATTTTGATTGAGGTCTGCAATGCGTTCGTAGTGACGTAGAGTACTTGCGTAAAAACATAAAATAATTATAGTTCAATAATTTAATTGCGCATTGATTGTACTAACAACAGATGCTTTTAAGGAAGCTCATTTGCATATTCACGTGAAAAAGTGTTTGCATATTTTAGATTTAGTACACTTGTGGGATATACAGGGTACGTTTAAAACTTATCATAAGTTGTTGCTATTGGTATAGCAAATAATACTAGAAACAGCCATAGATTGCCTAATTATCAGCGACAATAATATTTTCAGGGTCGTTCAATTTAGATGTCATCATAGGATCTCAGTAATTATAGTATTAAGACGAATTTTCTAGTTCTGATAAATTATTTCTGTTTAAATCTTGGGGAATTTCGTATTTTCTATAAAACAGGTATAACATATCAAACAATTATAAAAATGAATTAGATTGTATCAGTAAATTAATTAGAAGAAATAAAAACGGGCACAAAATTTATTCCAAAAATATTTATTTGCTAAAAATATCCTATAAAATAACACAAATCATATAATATACAAAGTATTAGGTGGACCGGAAAGTAATGTCATTTCTTCGCATGGCAATATTTATTTATCATTTATCAGCTCATTGTGTACTTCAAAACCGTGCCAAAGACATTTTAAGGTTAAAGTGACTTGTTTACTTGTAAATAATTAAATATTAAATTTTGTTTTTGCAATTTTGGGTGAAATGGCCAGCGAAATACCAAAAGAGATATATATCCGGCATTGTATGATTTTTGAGTTTTACAAGGGTAGTAACGTAGCAGTTGCTACCAAAAACATTTATGATGTTTATCCAAGCGCATTAGACGTTCGTAAATGCCAAAGGTGGTTTTTTTAAGTTCAGATCCGGTAATTTTCATCTTTCCGACTCGTATCGATCAGGAAGACCAACAACTTTAGATAATGACGTGTTACGGGCGGAAGTGGAAACAAATCCATGTAAGACAATCGAGGAACTGTCAAATTTGTAGCTGTTGTGTGTTTGGTGGAGTATTCGCGGAATCGTTCATTTTGAAGTGCTGAAACCTGGTCAAACTGTGAATGCAGACCTTTACTGTGAACAATTGGATGGAGTAAATTAATCTTTAATTGAAAAGTATCCACAAGTGTCAACAGAAAAGATGTTATTCTGCAGCACGATAATGCAAGACCGCACTGCGCAAGACGAACCCTGGAAAATATTAATGAATTGAGGTGGGAGGTTCTGCCTCATCCACCATACTCGCCCGACATTGCACCATCGGATTTGCATTTATTCCGATCGCTACAACTCTTTCTATGTGACAAAAAATTTGAAAATTTCGATGATATCCAAAATGACATCTCCAAATATTTTGCTCAAAAACCAATTGATTTTTATCGATCCGGCATTGAAAATTTACACACTAGATGGCAAAAGGTTGTTGATAACGAGGGTACATCATTCATTGAAAAAACGACCCATTTAGGTTTAAATGTCATAATATAGTTGTCTTTTTTTCTGATAATCGCCTTTTGTGCAACCACTTATAAACAACGCCATTTCTTTTTGTAGTTTCGATGTTAGGTTTTCTACTCTTACTGGTGCAAAAGTATTTTCACCAATGGGCAGTTCCTTAACATCGTCGTTGTCACAAGAATATGTCAAATCACATAATGAATTCGGCACATTTAATCTTTCAAGCAAGTCTAACGTATGTTTTTGTGTTGTTTTTCGTGTTTGTGGACGCTTCAAATGTTTTAGTTCAAACCGCTCTGTACGTTGCGTTGAGTGTGGACTCATCTTTAGAAGCTAGGAAAGCAAAATGAGGTATGGATATCACAGCGATTTGTAAGGATTAAAAATTAAAAAAAAACAAATCTATTCTAAGTGTATTATCTAATACTAATGCGCCATAAAGAAAAACAAACAAATCAGCATTTAATTAAATTACATTACGCCATAATCATTATACGCAAAATTACCGTTACAAATGAAAACGAACTTGTTTGTCTTCTTTGTAGGAAGACACCTAAGAACCTATTTGTTTATAAATTGTCATAACAATAAATTATACTTAACACAATGACTAATCCATTCTTTATCCTATATCCAAGCATGCTTTTTTCCAATTAAAGTTTGACTTGAAGTGTGGCTGTAAAGAATTCATAGATAAAGTGAAACGAGTGATAAGGTTTTCCACAAACATACCTGTCGTCTATTTCAGTGAAAAATCAGTCGAAGTCGAAATACAATGGAAGTCGCTGCTGACTCGCTGTTTGAAAGTGTTGTTTGTTTTCATAAAAACTAGTGTTCAAAACTCAAAAAATTATAATTTCGTGTAAAATTTATTAATAAATTTTGTGATTATTTGTATCTGTGATAATGTTCCTTGCCATATTTAGCACAGTCGGATTTTTCGTGTGGACTGTATTTTGTATTATTTTGTATACATGGCACTACATCATCGAAGTTATTCTAGGTAAGTCCAATCACTTTTTTAAATTTTATGTTAAAATTTTTATATTTTTTTTATTAATGCGTTTGTGGGTCCAGTATTATTGCGGCTACTGCATCCTCATGTTGAAAGAGTTCGAACATTCTTCAACAGTAGGGTAAACTCCCTCTAGTATAGGATGGAATTCTATCATATAGTGGATCATAGGATTGTAAAAACTTTCAAAGACATCCATACGAGTACTGACCAAGCGGAAATTCTCTTAGGGAAGTACATCGCTTTAATATCAGTCCTGTATGGTATTCTGTCTTTTTTGTGAACAATTCTCTCTCGTCTTCTAATACCATGTATTAACCGCAGAGTTTTGCACATGGATTTACAGCTTTTGGGTATTTTATATTGAATTGGAGGGAAAAAGTATCCTTAGAGGTACATATCCACTTCGAAATAGCATATCAGGGACTACAAAAATTACAGTACTTCTAAATTTCGTATATTCGAAGAAAACATTAGTGAAGTACTTACTGTCCACAAGAATACTGGGGCTCAAAAGTTCAATCTAAAGTTGTAGGCACTGTAAGCGTAGAAACCGTCATAATTAGCCCACATGTCATGATCTCCAGGTTCTCCATCACGAGCAAGTAACCTTTATTGTGTTTCTCTACAGACCTCAAGCACATAGCGTTTACGTACATCTTAATGGGCATCCCCATCGTCGTTACATCTAACAGCACTTCTATTGCTACCGTGGAGATTTTCTCATTGTACTAGTAGTTCGTGTGCAGGGAATACCTTATAGTTATTTCGTAGTATTATTTTCTCTCTTTTTCTCTCATCAACGTATATATCTCACATATAATTCTTGACGAGGCTTTCCATGTCATTTCTCGCAAGTCGCGATACTACCACAATACCATATCAACTTTGGTAATTCTATTCTCTAATTTTTGTTTCCAGTTCAATTTTGAATCCAAGGTACTTGACTTCCGTTGGTATAGTCTCACCAATCCACTTCCTCCTCCTGATAAAGATCTTACAGGGATCGACTAACAGTTTTTACGAACTCGGTATATCATCCACGTAAACATATAAATACCAACCTGCTTTAATCAGTGTCTTAAATATTTCATCATCAACCATAATATCGAGCAACAGCTTCCTTTTACAGCCACTACTATCGGGTTTTAGTTCAAAGCTTTTACTTTCCGACCTATTAGGAACACAACAAATGCTTCCCAAATTTGCTGATGTGTACACAAAGTGTATGAGTAATTTCTTTGTTTCAGATTTACCAATAACTGGTCAATCACCATGCTCAGCTCATGCCAGTTTGAAGCAACTCATCCAAAGATTCATCAGGGAAGCTGCAGAACTGCCCGCTCTAGAGCAAGCTTTAGAGCAACCAGCAGCTCCAGAAGGTGACACAGAAGATCGTACGTACGAAGACCTTTTGGCTACAACAATCATCAACAAAGTAAGTATATTTACTACAAAATTTCTACCATTCTGCTAATGTAGGCGTTGAGCCTGTTGCATTAATGATCTGGTGCCCTTATCAGGCATAATGCCACAACAAGGTTGGGTTTGCTCAGGAGGTGTAGCAAATCTTGTGAATTTTTTAACCTTTCCAACTTTAACTATGGTGATATGGCTTATGCTCATTTTTTGGATTAAGTTGGTAGGATATAAATTAAGTTGGTGCAATATTACTTGTACCTACTGGTCGATTGAGTATGGCTGACTGCCATCATGCTGTGACTATTTCATAAAATTATATTAACTGGGACATCAGGTTGCTTTTTCATTAAGAAATTCACCTTATGTCTTAAGAATAATTCATCTTTACAAGAGATAAGATAGATATACAATGAACTGCTATCGGAACTAAAATTGAAATATGTAGACGATGAAAACAACCTATTTTATTTGAAGAGGTTCTCACTGAACTGTGATTAACAAAAAGATTTTTTTATTTTATATGGTTTAATAATTTTGAATCCAAGTTAGATTACCTACAGTTAAATTTTGGTTTATTTTAGCGGTGTGAACGGATAACAAATCTGAGCTTACTTCTACCGCTAGGTGTTCTTATGCGTGCATTTAAATATCGAATTATTGTTGACATGTTGGGCGGAGTGCTAACCAAAGCGCGCTCGCGGCGGTGTCGGCCACAATGGCGAATACGAGTACGAACACTGACGAGGTCTGTGTGAGATGACCGCTTGTAAATTCTCAGATTTTAACATGAGCATTTTCGGTTTAAATAGACGTGGTATATGAATTGGAAGAAGAAGTTGTATTTGTATTATTACTATTGGACGAAGATACTGAGAGAGAGACAGGTATTTATATTTTTTTCGAAATAAAAAAGAAAAACGAAAGAATTTGACACAACATATCAATTTCACACTGATTTCCACACATATTTAATTCTTGTTTCTGATATATTAATATTCCTGATTTGATAAATCATATAGTGTATTTCAAAAGTAGCTGCTCAGAATAACCCGCGTTTTGAAGTAGATATTTTGAGCGAAAACACGTCAATTTAGATTTCCAGGCAGAAGGGCGTAAAAAAATCGTGCAATGAATTCATTCATTGAAGTAACAACACTCGCCTTGAAAATGTCCCTTGCAACAGTGGACGAAACGTCGACACTTATTAGAACCTCTGCACGGTTTCCACCCAGAAACAACATTCATACAGATAATAATCGTGGAAGTCTATTACATTTAATAAATCGGTTCATCCGTCCCTAAAATAGAGCTAAAATGAAATAATATCTCAAGAATGTATGTAGAATACCCAGGAAATATTTAAAAGCCCATCAATAGTTTACAAATAGACTCTGTTATTAATGTAAATAATTCTCCCTAACGGCTAACTTGAATGACAAAATATGAGATATCGTCATCTCTCTGTAATATACATTGCTGACTACGTGAGTCACATAGTTCCAGCTGTTTTTTTTTTATTAATAGTGGAATGCACGATACAAATCATTTCAAATAGCAGACGAGTGGTCCAGATAGATATTTCGCGAAATTCCACTGCTTCGTCAGTGAAACTGCATCCTGCATATTTGAAACGCTACGTATATCATAGATTACTCTCCGTTCGTTTGATCTTAGGTTCTGCTGTAGACAGCTTGTGAGAGTTAATTTGTTTTGTACGAATAGTAACATTGTATACATTCACTAATTGTAACTTTGGTATTAGTACACAAGTAATTCATTCTCGCAAACAGCTTCCCGTAGAATTTATAATCAAAAAACGAGTGCAGGATGCAGGTTCACTGACGAAGTTGTGGCATTCGCAAAACGTAGGTCTAGACCACACATCTGCAATTTGAAATGAGATTTGTAGTGAATTCTGCTATTGGTAAACGACAGATGCAACTCTGTTGACTTATGTAGTCTGCAGTATATGTGCCAGGAAGATAGACCTACGTTAATGACTATTATTTTTCCACATTTGAAAATTTTATTTTACTTATATCAAGTTTATGAAATTGTAAATTTTCGACTCATAAATTGTAATCTATAAGTGTTTACTCATCACTGGTGAACAGTACCCCTTAAGTGGTACTTCCAGTATCACATAGGGTTTGCTTTACGTCATTTTCCCCATCTGTGCCAGGCCATTGTTAAACCTAACGGCTTCCCGAAGCTTCCAATATTGCGGCGAGTTAGCATGAATTAGTCTTGAAGCATCAGTCTATCTTGAAGTGTCATTCAGTCTCTGACTGAACGAGTCGATTTAAAGCAATTAGTCTGTATGTTTTCCCTCATGAGCGTTTTCTATACAACGAATAATGTTTATTATTAAATTATTATTCACAAATCAACAGTATACCATAATAACGCCGATTAAGGTTCCATGTCAATTATTGTACCCCCACTTGGGCAAGCGAGAGTGTCTTGTATGTACACATTGTTTCTTATGTGCTTTGGTTCGTGTACATGTTTTTACTATTTAACCACTTCCTTCGTAATCCACAAGCCGATATCCAATATTCCTATATTTCATCCAGAGACGGAATCAGCCAGGAGTAGATACAGGGTTGTTATAAAAGTAGTAATTTGGTAGAACTATTGTACTGTTGCTAAAGTACATTTATTGTCCTTTTGTTATGTTATTCTATATTAGATACATGTATTGCTAAATATTCTAAAAATACCAACACGCTAGAAATACACGTTCACTTCCCTAAGCAATTTACGTCCGTTTTAAACGAGACCTTCAAATGGTCCTTCGACATCATATAAACATTTAGATCTTCCAGCCACATCATCTTGGCCTATTCAGTTAAACAACTCGATCCTAGCGAATACAAATTTTCATTCGATTCACTAATATATATTTTAGTTCCTTTCAAGTTGTATTGCCTTCTAAAGGCAATAGGGATAAAAGGAAAATGTTTGTTATATTTTGCCGTATTACTTCCGAAAAGCAAAAAATGCTCTGCAAGCTCATACAAACTTTTGTGATGTGTGTTGAAGATGCTTTAAAACAATGGCAGTGTCAGAATTGGTTTGTTAAGTTTTAGTATGGAGATTTTTATGTTGAAGATACACCACGTTCAGGAAGGCCAATCAATGTTGGTGATGACCAAATAAAGGCGTTGAACGAATTCAGTCGGCGGAATCTTAAAATATCGAAATCGAGTGTTGAAAACAACTTGGACACAGTTAGTAAGCTCGATACTTGGATACCATGTGAGCTCAAATAACTTCATCTCATTAAGCCCATTGACATCTGTGATTCTATATTGAAACTTGAAGAACGCGATCCATTTTTGAAAACGTTTGATAACAAACGACGCAAAATGGATCGTCTTCAACAACGTCGAACGAAAGCGATCGTGGAGTAGTGTGATGAACCCACTCAAAGCATTTCAAAAGCAGATATTTACCAAAGTAAGATTATGTTGTCGGTCTTGTGGGATTTCAATGGTATTGTGTATTTTAAGCTGCTTTCAAAGAACCAAACCATTAATTCGGATGTGTACTCTCGTCAACTGGATAAATTCAATGATGCCGTCACACATAACCGTTTAGAATTGATGAATCGGAAATGTGTTGTGTTTCACCATGATAATGCTAGACCACATACAAGTTTGGTCACTAGTCAAAAATTGTTGCAGCTTGGATAGCACCATCAGATTACCATTTTTTATCGTTCTTTTCAAAACGCCTTGAATGGTAAAACGTTGGCGGAAAAGGGACGATTAGACGCGAGATTGTGAGTTGACCGGAAGATGCCAAAAAGTAATCGAACAGAATGTACAAAATTTTTTTTTCTTTAATAAAGTTTAAGTTTCTCATGAAAAATTCGCTTTTCATTTACACAGAAAAAAAACGCAATTACTTAATGACAAACCCAATATACAGTATTGGCGATTAAAAGTATCCTAGGGGCGCTAGCAGCAAATCCAAGATGGCCGTCAGATGAAGAATAGATTGCATTGTTTACATTGCGTGTTACGTGTTTATACTGTGGTAAAGTGCTTAAATTTAATTAATTTCCCATAATGTTTGAGCCAGCGGTTGATATTATGGATTATGTTTGTCATTTCAAGGAACCATTTGTTAGCGTGATAGCAAGGACTGACGCCGAGATCCAAACCTTTTCATTGTGTCTGCAAACATTACATTTGGATCAGAGGCCTCATGAAATAAATGTTAAATTATTCTATAGCAGTTAGCATTCTCTTAGATGCACTTCCTGTAAAGATACTGACTTAAATATGATGATGATACTACCTATTGAAAACTACAGTACGTAGGCAACTGCAGTAGGTATTTGCCTTCCTTTTAATAAATTGTACATTTTGTATAGGCCTGCAGTAAAAAATTACCTAGGCAGGTACTAGGCATATCAATAAATGATTTTCTATATACAAAGCAAAAGATGTTGCAGGTTATGATACAAATATGTATTGATTTCTTGACTAATTATATGTCAAGTGTAAATAAAATACAGATATTGAATAATACACTTATCAAAATAGAAAAAAATCGGCAGGTTTGAAGTGTTCTCCACACGCGACCGTTGTTTTTGATACTTCCCAATTTTCAACACATGTAACCTTACTTTTAGTCTGGCTTTGTTCTTGGGAAATATGTGTGAAGAAAATCCACCAGTTGCTCTACTGTCACACTGAGGCACCGAACAATATTTATTTCCCTTCCTTGCTACATTTTTAAGTTCCACTTGAACTATTGTTTGTTTTTCTGTCGTCCCATCCATTGCGAATTGTACGCTAAACAGATGTAACAAATGAAACCTATCCTTTATCTGAGGGTTGCAATTCTGCTCACCAGAGGTCAGCCACTTTGCTTTAAATCGCCACTTATAAGTGTTGTATAGCGCGAAATACATAATCTAAAAACAATTATTTCATATTTCATCCGACTATTATTGTTTAGGTTTAGAAATATTGGTTGACATTTTGAGCATTTAACAATATAATTTTCAATATAAATCTAATGATACTAATAAGATTTAATTTTTGGTTTTTCTTATGAAGCCACGACCCGACTTCAATTTCTCATTATTTAGAAAGATATCATTTTTTGCGCCCTTTAATGTATCTCAGGGTAGGGAATGCTATTTGAAATTTCAAAGTTTAGGTGACGGGGCAGAAGGGGTAGAAGAAAAAACTATCGGCACTGGTTTTGAATTCCCCCCCTCGAAATATAAATTGACGTATTTTTGTCAAAATCGTGTCCATTTCATGCGACTACATTATTTTAATACACTTTTCGTTTCATTCAGTTTTATGTCAACAACTTTGTAAAAAAAAAAACAGTACGAATTATACGCGGGGCAAATTATTTATGCAGTGTTTGCCCGCATGTCTTGTGAACTGCCGCGGCAGAACGTTCTCAAAACGCTATTGGTGTGCACAC
Organism: Sperchopsis tessellata; assembly: GCA_033557685.1. NCBI lineage: Eukaryota > Metazoa > Arthropoda > Insecta > Coleoptera > Hydrophilidae > Sperchopsis > Sperchopsis tessellata. The sequence goes on from JAWQRN010000372.1 coordinate 20,904, forward strand.
TTCCATTGCTTTATATGTGGACACAATCTGATCGCCCCCCCAAACCCGCCAACGCGCTCGCGTTAATGTGCGTCCCGCTTTAAGGTTTTCACAGAGAAACAACTGTAATATATTATGACGCGAGTTGCTCAGAAAGTCCTCGTATGATAGGTTATTTCTATAATATGTAAAGTATCTCTTAAATAAGTCGTTACCACTCGTTAGAAATAAATCGTCTACATAATCCTATATTCTCATATATTGAATTACAGATTAACCTATAAACCCTTGAGGGCTTTCGGCGTCAATCAGTAACTATTGTTGCCATTCTTTTGTTTGGTCTTGATATAGTCGACCATGTAATTGTAAGCGTAGTTTAGTATACATATTTAGATCTAGTGCCATGGCTCTGATAGTGCCAATCATTAGCAAAAAAATGGTAAAATATATTTTTATTTTGCTTTGATGCTACTAGTATTTATAAAATTTACTTTGCTTATATAATGGACTTGAATTTAAACCAAAACAGAAGTAATTTACAGTGTTGCTCGCCTATTGCAAAACTAAACAGTAATTGATCTAAACAAGTCTAATTAAAAAACGATGGTTTTGAAGGAAAGTTTAAAATGTAATCAAATGTCTGTAAAACTGGCCGCCGCAGATCGCGGAACAACTTTTCGCGGATAAACTGGCCGCTAGGCCAATTAATTACGGGGAGTGAGACGTGGGGATAGTTAGCTAAACAATGATTCATTATATGGTACTAGTGATTGCTTTGTCATTAAAAGTGAATACAAGTTTATTCCACGGTCAATGTTTTCTGCGTCCGGTAGTCCGGCGGCCAGTTGACCAGCGGATAGTTGTCTAGTGCTAGTTACCCATTAATGCATTGATCTTAGATGGAACATTTGCACTAAACTAAATATGTACACGTGTCAAGCACTGCTCAGTGAAACTTTTCATATTAAAATGGTTTTGTGCGTTTTGCTTAATTTTTATTAAACTGGATTATTATTATTATTGATGCCTTACAGCTTTTGGTATCTTTCATAGTATACCATGGTTTTTAGCTACTTTTTCTTAATAAATTTTTTAATTTTAGGTCATTCAAAGCTACCAAGATGATCATTCATCAAGGCCAAGTAGCAGGCCCAGCAGAAAATCAGCATCTTCAAGAAGCAAGAAAGCAACTAAAGAATATTTCTTTGGCGATCAAACACTGGAAAACAAATGGAAGAATCCAGAAGCCATGGATGACACTTCTTCAGTTTCCAGCTTAGATGATTTTTTGAAAAGTGACTCAAGCTTGGGCTCCACAAAATATTTAGACCCGGTATCCCTTAAGGTAAGTCTCTGGTTTTTAGGTGTAAATAAGTCAACTCAAAATTATTAAGATTTTGAAAGGTAAATTTGTTCATTTTATGGGAAATTTCATCATGTGTAGCATTGGTAGATATATCTATAAGATTTAAGGTATTAACTGTTGGTTTTGTAGGAAGAACTGTAAAGTAATGATCCCTTTATTGCCTAGTGTATTGAACTGGTTGAAATGTTGAAAAGTCAATGGTGTTTTGGAAAACCAGTAAATATCTTCTAGAACTGCGAATACCTTCAATATACAAAGTATTATTATTAATTTTAAATTCATCTCATGGTTCACTTGAATGCTTTACCAATACATTCCTATCAACAAAATTCTCTCCAATTATATGGTGTTTATGTTTTCCCATTAGATACGTCAAAGTATCGAAGAGGTATCCTCATCTTCCGAAGATGAGCACAATGGGGATTGTGATGAAGATGGCCCGCAAATGCTCCCAACAACTTCACTTTCAAGAAACTCGTCCACAAACGAGCAGGATTATGAAGATAATTGGATATTGCAAAAAAGAAAATTCGCTGGAAGTCATTCTCCAGTTCCTGTTCCTATGTTAGTGCCAAACCCAACCATTGAAGCAAAGGTCTTAATAGGTGATCGTGAAGCAGATGATACGACGGACCTTTCGGATGCAGCTTCAGACTTTGGAGAAACTGAATCTGTTCCGGGATTGAACAGCATTCTAGTTGATTCCAGGACCATTATTGGTGGGAAGAACCTGATTGATAACGTTAGCATTACAGATGCTGTGTCTGATTTGACGGAAATACCGCGAGAAGAGCAAACTAGTAGTTTAGATCAATTTTTGGAAAATGAACGGAAGAATGAGATTTTTTATTTAATTGAAACTTCCAACAGTGCCATTTTACACGATTCAGGTAAGGATTTGAATTTATAGTAAGTTAGACAAAAGGCTTTCAATTTGATTTTAAATGCATACAATAGTCAATAGTTTAGTGATATCTACGGTATAAACATGTACAATTTTGTTCAGTACCATCTTTGATTGCTTCATCGGAAATACAATGGTTTTCCGTAAGATGATTTTTGAGGTTATGTAATACATAAAATTCTGATGGAGTTAGGTCAAGACTACAAGGTGGATGCTTTTTTGTTTTGAACTGTATTTTCGCTAACTTTATTGACGATTTTATTACACTGTGATATTCTCTCATTTTATCAAAAAATAAACCTTCTCAAATTCCTATAAACCGCACGATTTTGGCACAAATCCAAATGTCCAAGCTTTTTTTTACATTGTGTAAATCAAGTTTTATCTGATATCTATGGTAACGACTATTAATTTACCACACTTGACAGATTGACCACTAATGTCAATATTTTTGAAAATGTAAATTTTCGACACATAAATTCCATTTTATATCGTAACGTATTGTATGGCGCGAAATACAAAATCTAAAAATAATTAAATGAAATTAGAAAATTACAAAAAACATTTCAGTAGCTATTTTGGGGAAGTCCTAAGTATGTATTTTCTTCTATTTTCTTTCAAAACTAACCCGTTTTTTTGTAGACTTCAAAGAAATTTGGGTAAAGAATATTCAGAAAACCTCTAAGTATTGTTATAATTGCATTTTTTGTACTACGACTTCTTCATATCATTTTCTTATACCTAAGGATGCGAAGAAACCGGGTATGAGAAATACTCTTTCATGTCAATCTACTCACATTTGAACTCTCAATATTTCTTATATGGTGATGATCTGATGATTTACCATCCTACATATATCATCATCATAATCAGTCGTTATTCATCCACTACTGGACAAGGACCTCCCCAAGTTCCTTCCGCCCACTACAGTTGTGCTTTCTTCTCATCCATGTAACTCCCAAACAACTACTGAGTTCTCTGTTCCACCTGTCACAGGGTCTTCATCTTGGTCTTGTGTTGTCTCTCGGCTTCCACAAGGTTAATTCCTTTGACCATTGATCTTCTATCACTAATTCTCAAACCCATCAAGTATCTCTCAATACTTCTTTGCATTTTTTGGAGCTCCTGTATATGTGAGGCCTTTAATGTCCTTGTCTCACTAGCATACGTCATCACAGGCAAACACACTGATCGAAAACCCTATGTTTCAAACACAAAGGCATCTGGGACTTAAATATGTTGCTTAGACATCCATTTGTACTCCAGGCAAGTTTTGTTTTTCGCGCTATATCTGAAGAAATATCTCCATTCATCGTTAAGAGCTGGACTAAATACATGTATGATGTTAAGGTTTCGATTAGTGTGCCCAGGATGTATACAAAGCTAGTTCATTGAGCATAACTTTCAGTTTACTAAGATTCATCCTAAATCCTACTTCTCTACTTTCAGAGTCCATAGCAATAATTTTTTCTTGGAACTCCTTGATAATGTGTAAAAATAAAAGATATTCTTCTTTCACTTCATTGCCCTTATGTTTTCAATTTAGGTCTCGGAACATATACTCTAAAGCTGTACTGAACAATTTTGGCGATATGGTGTCTCCTTGTCTAACACCCTTTTGAATACAAAAAGTTTCCATTTCTTGATGTAATTTAACGTGGCTTTTTTATAGTTGTTTTGAATTAGCTATATGTAGGCAGATGGAATGCCATTTTGGACCAAAGCTTTAACAACTGCAGATGTCTTGATCGAGTCAAATGCTTTCTCATAGTCTATGAAAGCACAACATAGTGGCAGGTTATACTTGTTGCACCTAGATATCAGTACATGCATTGTGTGACTGTGCTCAATAGTGCTATATTCCTTACAAAAGCCTGTCTGTCTTTTGGGTTAGTAAGAATTGAATTGGTCTGTAAGGCAATTCATAATTATTTTGGTAATGATCTTATACGCAGATATGAGACTGATAGGACGGTAATTTTACAGATCTTTATTATTTCCTTTTTTGTGGATTTAAATATTTGTTGCATTGTTCCAAGATACTGGTATTTCTTTTGTTTCTATGCATTATGCATATAGTTTTGCTAGAACTGTATATATCTTATCTCCAGCAATTTTTAGTGTTTCAATGGTGATCCCTGGTGCTTTTCCACACTTCATTGATTTTAGAGCATGTGCAACTTCTGAGAGTAATATTGGAAGAATGTCTTATTTGAAAAAGACGTTTATATGGTTGTCTCTCTCTGCATCATTGATTCAGCATATTCTATGAGTCTGTTAATGTCTTCTTCCAAAGTCGAATACATTTACAATCTGATCTCATGGTTGTTTTTTCGTACATACATAAAATTTCGTAAGGTGATCTTAAACTGTGGATTTGAACTCTCATGAAGATCTGTTACCTCTTCATTAAATGATTCTTCCCGATTCGTCTAAATGGTTACTTGTTGGGGCATATATGTTAAGAATTTGAAGTTTAATATTGGATATTCCAATATGGAGCTTTCTGTGGGGCATAATGTGTGTGAAAACTACTTTTGTTTGGTCCTATAAATTCATAAGTCCTATAATTTCGCAACTCTTTATTGCCTTGGCTTCAATACTAGATTGAAGTGAATTAATTAAAAGATTAGGATTTTATTTGATTAACCTTTATTACAACCCTGAAGATGAGACAGATGCCTCGAAACTAGCAGACATAAAAAATAAAAAGAAACAAACTAGTGTTTCCTTGGAACAAACGTACTTATTATTATTTGTGCAATTTTTTTGTAATTATAGCGAGTATTTGCAGCTACTGCCGCTTCCCGCCATTTATTCTTATCATTTCAATCATCTTCTCGTAAGCCTCTCTTTTCCATCTCAATTTTTCTGTTGTTTATCCATTTCTTTCGAGGTCTCCCTCGTTTATTTCTTTGTGCTGGAGTCCAGTTCCTTACCTTTATTGGTATTTTCTTTTTTCATTCACATACATAATTATTTATTTATTATTTTAGGAGTTGAACACGACTCTCTGCATTCATTAGAAAGTAATACAGAACAAGACACAGAATATACTGAAAGGTATGCATCGTTACCGAGAACCATAGTCAAAGAAATACCAAAACCCGCTCCTAGGTAAGACATTTTTTTGATTTATTTTCCTTTAGATATACCTATTTATTTAACAAGTACACTTTCTTATTTTTAGTTGTATCTAATTTTGTCATATTTTTCCATTTATACTTTTAGGCATATAGAAGATTCAGCATTCATAGATCATGAAAAAGATTCAAACGATAATGATTTGAATAACTCTTTAGAGACTATAATAGCTAACAAGTCCACAACGAAAATCGAAACATCACCTTCAAATCACGAGTCACTGAATCAAGAGTATAATCAAAACGGTAACGGACACGAGCCGTCTTCTGATAGTGATAGTGAAGATAATCACAAATTTGAAGGTACGATTTTTAAAGATAAAAATGAAATATATTAAAACAACTCATAACTGCACCAGTTAATATAGACACACACGTGTGATTTATAGAGTCCTTGTAAACACATTTACTTGTAGTGGTCACCACTGGTGTTTCAGTGCAGCTTCTTTTTACATTTTATCTAAAACCTCTATTTAGGATTCAAATAATCTTAATCTAGATATAATTAACCTTATTGGTTTTAAGTTCTATTATATCACTTAGGTTAGATAGAAACGTTTTATGGATAGTAGATTTTCAAGAAGTTTGAATAGTTATAAACGATCAAGTGGGTGCAGACATGTGACTTTCCTTGATTTGAATTACTGCGTTTCTTTTTTTTGTTGTTTTAGTAACACATTTATTTTTTTTTATTTTAGGAAGCTACAGTAAAAAAGAAAAGGAAAAATGGAAGCACCCTGTGGAAATGCCGAACAATCCATACTTGCCTGAGAACATTGAGAGGAGGTTGAGTAGTAAATCTTGCAGCAGCATTGGGTCGCTGTAAGCTTTTTGTTGTTTATGTTCGTTCATGAGAATTTTCAAAAAAATTCTGTCATACTCGCCAGCTTTTGCTTTGCTTTATTTTACTATTTTTATTATTTTATTCTTGTTAATTGTCCTCTACGCCCTATTGGTAGAAGAGGAATGAGTATAGTGGTGATGATGATAATTGTTTGTGTTGTATAAACTGGGTACTTGTCAAACCAATAAGTATTTGCCACCATTCAGAAACCTTCATGTAAAATACTCATTTTAAATGTACTTTCCATCCTTTAAAAAAAAATAACGTGCACAGGTAGTATTGAACATAGTCAAATCTAAATAATAAAAAACATTACTTCCGAGCATACACACTATACTCTCTAAGTTGTGTTTAGCTAACTATAATTGCACTGCGTCACACAGCTGGCTCCTTAACCTCACGCTCAACTGCTAACTGTCCTTCAGGTATTTCTTACTTTTATAAACCGAAGAGATCTAAGATTTAAAATTCGAAAATTAGCAGTTTATGTATAAACACATGGAAGTTTTAGATTTGAATTGCTTCTTACAGTTGTTGTCTGGCTGTGGCTCTCCAATTTTATTACTGCATAGAACTATTTGTGAATAGAAAATATTCTTTCTGGATAATTCTCACTCTAACAATATTTTATATCTTAGTGTCAGAAGTTATAGTTTTACTTTAGTTGTCAGCATGAATAACATATTGTATAAATATCAAGCTTAGCATGTTTTCCTGGCCTACCATTGCTCATAAAATAGATGTGTGTTTGAGACTGATTGCTTCGACATGGACTTGAAATCTGTGAGACGAATTGTGACTTTAACATCTAAACCCTTGGCTGACATGATTTATTTTATTTTTTCACTTGGACACTTTCCAGAAAAACATAAAATAGCTCGCATTGTCCCAGTTTTTACAGCAGGTGATAACAGATCCAACTAGCTACAAATCAATAGCAATTTTACCTGCCATTTCTAAGATCTTGAAGCTATCATGGCCAAATGAATATTTAGTTTTCTTGAAAATGACATTTTCTTTTATTGCCGAGGAATAGTTTGGATTTAGACAAGGTCTATCAACTACGGATGCACTTTTTAGCTTTTGGACCATATATAAAAGCACTGGAAGTGGACAACCAATATGCACCACAGACGTGTGACATTAGCAAAGTCTTTGACAGTATGTTCCATCAACATTTCATGGAAAAAGTGGAGCACTATGGCTTTAGAGAAGTGGATTTGGATCTTTTGAGTCCATATCTAACAAAAGGAGAGTAATTCATTGGCACACCTCACTATTATAGTACTTTCAGAACCATCAAGGCGGGTGTGACTCAGGGGTTCATTCTAGGGCCAACATTTTTTTAACAGCTTTAACATTTGACAGCTTACACCTCACCTAAAAAAAATTCTATATTCTGACGATTCAACCCTGCTAATACCTAGAAGAATGACAGCACGAATCTACAAGTCATCTGAATGAAGCCCAACTTTGGTTAAACAATGTAAATAACTTTTACATCGAATACAAGAACTGATTTTGAGGCTGATCCTATTAAGTTTCTCGGAGTTTACCTAGAGCATCTCATCACTTGATAGTATTCAATGACTGGTGAGAAAACTAACTAGCGCTATCAATTTTATCAGCTGCTTTGCCTGAATACTACAGTAAAGGCTACTTTTTATGCTCTATTTCACAGCCTATGGATATTTGGCATGGGGTAGTTCATGTCCTACAACAAAAATACCAATCCTCCAGAATAAAAGCTTTAAGAGAAATTGATGAAGTTGGTAATGACACCAATTGCAAGCCACTGTTCAATTTACATAAAATTATGTAACAAGAAGAAGTACAAGATCTACATACTACCTTGTCTAGACTCTCTTTGTCAATATCACGAAATATGGGACAAAGATTTTTCGACAGGCGTATAGTAGAATGGGGTAACTTATCATTGTCCAAATTTAAATGGAAAATTAAGAATTAAGAAATAAGTAACCTGCACTTTTGTCATTTGTTTTTTTTTTGTACAAACAGTTATTGTATCTTGTTATTTTGTTTTGCTACGTGGTCTGTATACAAATTATTATTGTTAATGCATTCTTCTTTGTGGTTAAAGAATTTGAATTGATCTCTTTGCAAAGCCGTTGTATGAATTTTGTGTAACACTTATCTAATAGCTTTTGAAGAGGTTAGATATAGGATAACAGAGATACAGTAAATGACAAAAAAAAATTCAAAACGAAGGAGCGACTACTTACGAGGGTAAACTTAATAAGTACATTTTGACATTCCACTGCTGAAATTATAAGAAAAAATTAAACCAGATAACAAGAAGAAGAACTTTAAAAGAAACTCTTTCTTACTATTCAATTTGAAATATTAAATATAGATGAACTTACAGAGGAAATGACTAGCGTTATACAAATTAAACGTACAAGTTAAACATTTTACAGTAGTACATATTTACTTGCTGATAGAGATTAGATAAAAGCGAGCAAATTGCAGATTAAATATTTGAACTAAATTCTTTTGTTATGACTTCATTTGTAGCAAATGATTAAAATAGAATGTTCTCTGATGTGCCTTACAGATATTTTAATTGAATCTCAAGTACATATTGTGATTAAAATATTTCCAAAGAACTTTATCATGACTATCAGACATTTTTTTACCAGATCATTGGAATGATTGTGCGATAATAAGGCAGTAAAAGATGATAATATCCTGTTATATTGTAATCACTATAGTTACTGAAAATTAATTAGTTTTATCTTATCTCCTTGTTTTTCTAATTTTTAGAATATTTGATTCTGTTTTTGTATGTGTACGTGAAGTGTATTAGTGATTTTCTAGCTAGGTTTTCTTAAATATGAGTTCCAAATCAATTGTGGATGTTTTTAAGGAAGATATAGAAAAAAATCGCAACATTAGGTATTTTATAATTTTATTTTCTGATTGGCAAAGTCGTTATGGTAGAAATATGAATTGGAAAATTTGGCTGTTTTTTCTTATCTTTTGTTAGGGTTTTTCTTACAACTAATATTCTTGCAATAAACACGTGTAGAGTCAACTGTTCGGCACTTGATTTAAGTGAAGGAGTGATTGTTATTCATAAAATTACTAATAATATTTAATTGAGAGACATTTTTTATTCCCAGTTTACCAAAATTTAGAAGCTATATTGTTAGAGCTGTCAGATATTGACAGTTATGTGGCAGATCAAATAGTTTCAAGTTCAGTCTTGTCTGCCTGTTTTTTTGTTATTTATTTATATAATAAAACACCAAATTGTAATGCATTTATTTAATTTTAACATTTTTCACAAAATAAAAATGCTGAAAATTTCTTATTTACTAAATTTTTCTTTTGAAATTCTAGCGTAAGCGGGTGAATATTTCCTACGATAGCAGTTATAATTGTATTAAATGTAATAGACTTCCACGGTTAGTATCTGTATGAATGTTGTTTCCGGGTGGAAACCGTGTAG